>WAAB01016147.1:48806-76738 GCA_013389865.1 Piaya cayana
AGGCATTGGAACAGGCTTCCCAGGGAGGTGGTTGATTCGCCTTCCCTGGGAGTGTTTAAGGCATGAGTAGATGAGGTTCTGAGGGACATGGTTTAGTGTTTGATTGGAGTGGTTGGACTCGATGACCCGATGGGTCTCGATTCTGTGATTCTGTGAAGAGGTGTAACAAAAAAAAAAGAAGCAAATAGGAAGAAGAGCTACTCTAAAATAAAATGCATGCATTAGACATAGTTTGGGAGATATATAACAGCAGGTGCATAATGTCAGTCAGTTGTCTTTCCTCCCTCTCCCCTCTTTTTTTAATAGTTATGAGATTGAGTTTCTGAGTCAGCTTTGATAAGATTTGGAAATTCTGGAGAGTTGTTGACTTATCAGTAGAACACAGCTTATCATGTAAATGTGGTTCATGCAAATTTCGAAAGATAACAGGCAAACACATTTATAATCTCAGTCAAAAAGACACTCAATAGGCAAGATGAGAAACCTGTGAAACTTTATTCTATGTATTGACTTGCAACAGATATGGAAGAATACAATTAAAGTGAGATTATCCTTAAATAGAATAAAGAGATACTCAGGACATTTCTCTCCTTTTCTTCAGAAGACTACTAATCATGATGGTCAGTGAGAATTTGAGAAGTTTTATAATATGCATATTTATTCTTTCTTCACAGCATTACTATTATTACTACTAGTAGTAGTAGTACTGCTATTATTTCCTTGCCTCTGCAGTTTCAGTCTGTTATGAAAAGAACAATTAAAACATGGCTGCCAGGATTCCCCTTATATTTCTCCAATTCGTATTTCTCACTGGATACCTCTTATTTTGCGTATGCAACTTGTGATATATGGTTGATATTCAGTAGCTCTGACAACCTGTTAAGGTGGAACGTAGAGTTAGAATATTTCTAAAAATTAAAACTCATATTTTTAAGTTTTAGTCACTTGACACCATAGTAAAAAAATTAATTTTGTGTATCTGACGAATAGTAAGTGTTTGGATATTGCATGGTTATTTTAAAAAGGTACTGCCATGGGGCTATCAGAATTGATTGTGCCTATGATATTTGTCTTAGATTTCTGAATTTAATCTCAAGTATGACCTGAGTTACAACTACATGACATTAACAGATAGAGATAAGCAGTTCTCTATACACATAAGAACCTATAGGTCATATGCCCTGCCTATAGTAAATTTTCTTGCAAGATGTAATTAATTTAAAACACTTGGGTCATTCCTTTGAAACTGCAGGAACACAGTTGTTTCCTTAAAATAAAATATAAAGGCAGGAAACACAGAATGACAGATTCAGAAATTATTAAATCATCTATATATGTGTGTGTGTGTGTGTGCGCATGTACATATACGTATTTAAATTTCTCTTGTGATGATCTTATTTTAGGCAGAAATATCCACAACTCTCCCCTTTAACAATCTGATTTCTCTTCAAAAGGCTGTCAAGCACTACCACAGCTTGAATCTTGCCATCTATCAAGGACTAAATCTATCCTTACCAAAGCCTTTCAGGTTCACTGAAGGATCACTTTAAGGTTTTAAACCACATTGCCCTTATACAGTTTGCAGAGATGGTATCACCAGTATTTAACACCCTCATGCTCTATATTTACCCTCACAAAGTGCCAATTTAGACAGCATAAGCATACAATAAATGACACAGCAATGAAGTCATGGCACATAAATCATTGCAAGTGTTTGAACTGCTCTAAAAGGTATTACTTTGTTGCTTATAGGAAGAACAAGCTTTGGGCAATTTACTTAGAAAAACTTATGTACTCTTTACTATGAAGGAAAAAACGTTTAGTGATGGAAGTATGACAGACTTGAAGGATTATGAGTCTGATTTTTATAGTTTGATAACTAATTTCATTATATTCAGATCTATGCAGAACAGCTTTTTTTAGCACTTCTTAATACGCCAAGACTGGATTCCCTTGAAGCCTTTTTCATAGAATCATAGATTGGTTTATTTTGGAAGGGATCTTAAAGTTCATCTAGTTCCAACCCCCCTGCCATGCTAGATCAGGCTGTTCAAGGCTGCATCTAACCTGGCTTTGCACACTTCCAGTGAGGAGTCACCCACAACTTCCTTGAGTAACCTCTTCCAGTCCCTCACCACCCCAAGGGTGAAGAATTTCCACCTAATGTTTTGTATAAATATTCCCTTCTCCACTTTCTTACCTTTCTCCCTAGTCCTATCACTGCACGCCTTTGTAAAAAGTCCCTTACAAGCTTTCTTGTACACCCCCCTTCAGGTATTGGGAGGTTTCTATAAGGTCTCCTTGGAGCCTTCTCTTCTCCTGGTCTTCTCTGACGTCATAGCAGAGGTCTCTAATCTTCTCTGCAGCCTTCATTCCAACAGTTCCATATCCTTATGTTGGGGATTCCAGAACTGGAGTAAGTACTCCAAGTGGGATCTCAAGAGTGGAGCAGAGAGGCAGAACCACCTTCTTTGACCTGCTGGCCATGCTTCTTTTGATGCAGCCCAGGATACAATTGGCTTTCTGGGCAGTGAACATGCATTGCCAGCTCGTGTTGAGCTTCTCATTGACCAGGATCCCTAAGTCCTTATCCACAGTGCTGCTTTCAGTCACATCATCCTCCATCCTGTATTGAAACCACAGACTGCCTGATACATTTAAAGGACCTTGCATTTGGCCTTGTTGAACCTCTTCTGGCCCACTTCTCCAGCTTGTCCAGGTCCTTCTGGATTACATTCCATATTTCTGGTGTGACAGTGGGATGAGGTTTAATATGGACAGGTGCAATATCAGAAATGGTGTGGCCAGCAGGATCAGGGAAGCGATTCTGCCCTTGTACACTCAGCACTGGTGAGGCTGCATCTCGAATACTGTATTAGGTTTTTGATCCCTCATTACAAAAAAGACTGAGGTCCTGGTGCGTGTCAGGAGAAGAGCGAGAAAGTTGATGACGGATCTGGAGAACATATCTTACAAAGAATGGCTGGGGGAACTGGTGTTGTTTAGCCTGTAGAAGAGGGGAGATTTTACTGCTCTTCGATGCACTCTAAGAGTCTCCTGGATTGCCTACAGCTCCTGTGCTACTTTTCCAGCATATGTCAGGTTGGCTGAAGTGCCCCAGCCAAATGAGAGCTTGTGAGCCTTCTGTAACTGGAGGAAGAAGGCTTCATCAGTTATCAATCCTTGATCAGGTAGCCTGTAGTATACACCAGTATACACAAGGTTCCTTTTTCTGCCTCAGACTTTTATTATAACCTATAAGCTTTCAACCTCTCTCAATCTTTCAACTTCCATTGTAGTAAATTCTATTTTAAAATTGCCTTAAAGAGGTTTTTTTCTGAAATATTTAAGATTTATGTCTTCTTCTAATTTCCTATTGTGGGCTGAACATTTTCTGAACCAAATAAGAAGCAGCCAATTGCTCCCAGGTCAAACCTCCATTCAAAAAGCCTGGGGTCTAAGGTATAACTTAGGAATGAAAAAAAGTCAAAACCACAAAACCAACTCAGACTAAAACAAGGAGAGTGGAACTGCACTTCTACACTATAAATTATACCCCTGCTTGTGTGCAAGTGCATATGTGTTACAGAGTATGTTTTACCAGTTTAGAAAAACAATAAATTCTTCTTATAGAAAATATTAGCTCTATGCCTCATTAATGTGGTGCACAATGCAATGTTGATGGCATTTGTCTTTTCATTACAACCCAATAATATATAAGGTCATAAATTCAAGGTTAAAAATGATACAGGGTTGACCTTCAATATAAATGCAGTAGATCTAATAACAAAAAGCTTAATAATTTGAAGTATATTAGAATCATTCTTTTGTAACTGAATAATGTACCCTCCCTTTACTATGTACATTAGATGTGCGCATTCAGAAAACAAAAAGTGAAAATACATGGGAAAGGTAATGATCTCTGAAAATTTTCTCTAATGACTAATTTGTGGCTCAGTGGATTTCAAGAGATTATAGGGCTTTGAAATGGATTCTATCAAGTAAAGAGATAATGGAAATCATTAGGCTGAATGAAGTAAAACAGTACATTTGCTATGTGGAGCTCTATTACATAAGCCTCTACTTCCCACACAATTTAGAAGTATTTTTTCTTAAACTGAACTACTGTGTCAACTTATACTACAAGACTAACTCAGATAACACAGCACTCCATGGCAAAATTTTCATTAACCTCAGTTGAATGGGGATTTGACTCTGATTTTTATTGGAAGAAATGCTGTGATCAGTGAGAATTTCTCGTGTTCAGTATTGCTCACAATATGTCTCTGATTCAAGTTCCAGGTTTTTCACATTCAAGCAGAATAAAAAGATTTTAATCTTCATTATCAGCTTTTGGACAATAACTTACAGAACAAGTGCTGAACTTAAAATTCATCCTGGTTACATTTATAGGCCTTACTCAAAATCAGACTTATTAAAACAGATGCTGTACAAATTATAGAAAAACAGATACTATGCTTTGAAAGCTTAATAATTCAATGTGCGGTATGCTCCTGGAAACACTTCCAAATGCTGGAAGCACCTGTGATACGTTGTGAATAATTCTGTACCCTTCTTAGACTTTATTTTTTACAATATCCTGCAAGTTATTTTTTTCTTTTTAGTACCAGGTCTTTCATTTCAAACTTTTGAAGTAAAATGCTTTTACAAATTAATCTCTACTACAAATGCCACTGAGGTGTATTCTTATAGCAATATCAGCTACATTGTCTGGAGTAATTTTTCGTTTTATATTTGATTTATTTAAAATGTGGTTTCATTTGCTATTGTGTTTACTTGATATACTAAACAAGTGATGCCTTAATAGGCATATGGTAGTTGCTTATAAGATTACTATTAAAATTAGTTTAGGAAAAAGATTTTAAATATAATATTTCAGAGTTCACTATGGCTACAATTGTTTTAAATTCTTGGAATATAATAACTTTGTAAACTTCCTTTTTTTGGAAAGCAGGAAAAGTTCCAGCAGTTTGGTTCTTTATATAGTAGCATAGTCACATACAGGAAATACTAACAAAAATAACCCCAGAAACCTATGCACACACTCATCTGCACAGTGGCATGTGGAGAATCAGAAAGCAATGCTAATATTCTACTGAGGTGGAAGGAGACCCACTGACATCTAAGAAGTGTTTATAATGTTCCTTGTCTGGACACATTTAGTAGTTCAACGTCCTTCTTACATCAAGGTATCCAAAACTACATACTGTACTAAAAGTGGTNGCTATAATTGTTTTAAATTCTTGGAGTATAACAACTTTGTAAACTTCCTTTTTTTGGAAAGCAGGAGAAGTTCCAGCATTCTTTATATAGTAGCATAGTCACATACAGGAAATACTAACAAAAATAACCCGAGAAACCTATCCACACACTCATCTGCACAGCGGTATGTGGAGAATCAGAAAGCAATGCTAATATTCTACTGAGGTGGAAGGAGACCCACTGACATCTAAGAAGTGTTTATAATGTTCCTTGTCTGGACACATTTAGTAGTTCAACGTCCTTCTTACATCAAGGTATCCAAAACTACATACTGTACTAAAAGTGGTTATACTCTTATGGTTGCTTGTTATCATCCTGTGCTTGCATGCTTGCGAGATTTGATACAATAAAATAAAGATAAAATATCCAATATGTTCTTAACTATACTGGTTTTTGGAAGAAGTTCTTCAAGACAACTGTGATGGGGTATTGTCTTTGAGAAAGTAAAATGGAATGGAACAATCCAATTGATAACGGTAATTCAAATAGATACTAGAATTTATATTAAAATAGGTAATACAGTACTCAGGATTATGACCTACCTTATGTGCCCCCACAAAATTATTAAACACTTAATTCTCAGCAGGAATTTTGGCCTTCTGGAAACAGAATCATGACACAAGGGTGTAATTTCTTATCATTCCACAAAAATTTAAAAGGAGCACTGTTAAAGTAAAACTGAACAACCTGGAACCAAGTTTTGTTCATGTAAAGAAGTGCTAAAGACCTTATTAATAAACCAAATGCATTTTTTTTTCTGGTTCTATATGCCTTGCTCATGCATTGAACTTCCAGTTTTGCTTCAAAATTCCTTTGATGATTTTTGGACTTGCTGCATCACAAAGGAACTTACGTAAGAAAAGTTTATTTTTTCCTTGGAAGTCTTTTATGTGGATAGCTCCTTTGGATTTCTAACATAAAAAAGTAGGACACTATTTTCCTTACAACAAAAGATAAGCACAGAGTTGGAATAAAACCAGTATATATGAGGTAAGTTTGTTTAGAAAAATTTGGAAGCAAGCAATGGCTTGATGTAATTAGAAAATCTGAAGTAATTTACCCACCAAAAGCATTTTTCGCTCAATGTCTTACTGAAGCCAATGATTATAGGCAGGTTTTTGTCTAATATTGAGCGTATCATTAGAAATGAAAGATTTTGTTAGCACTGGAAGATCTCCTGCAATACGAGTAAAATTAATTTAATATAAAATTATGGTCTTAACACTAATATAACATACTCGAAAATGGTAAAAGACCTAATGGAATAAAATATCTATGTGTCTCAAATACTGGTGACTGGTAAAATATTGTGTAAACTTATATTTAGGATATTTAAGATCACTGTTCACCTTGGACATGCAGAGAATATATTTTTTCTTTGTTTAGAGATAAAGGGTTACAAAAACAATCATATAACATTTACATTTTTAAGGAAAATGAAATAAATTGTACAGTACAGGAGAAAATTAATGTCAGTTAAATAATATTAAATGATGCTTTCTCTCTGAATTGAAAAAAATCCATAATGAAAGCAAAAATATTTAGGAGAGACAAATATTTCTGAATATTTCTATCTTGACTAATTACAGCTCACATTTAAAAAAATAAACATGGGATTTGGTTTTGCATTGTTAGTATTATATTATGGTGAAATAATCAGGCCCAAGACAGCCACTGGACCAAAAGACTCAATAGAATTAAATTTTGTGGCTCTTTTTGGACAAAAATGACATTTCCTTTTCAGGTTCTATCTACAACTTAATAGGATTTGTTAGCAAGAAAAAAATATTTGTTGAAGATTAGGCAATTGTAAATTGGATTTTGATTCAAATTCCATCCCATAGTGTAAAAGTCTCATGTAGTTACAGAATCACTGTGTAATAGGACAGACATTTACCTCCCACAAGCAGCATTTTCCTTAAAAAGACTGTTTTAAATGATAGTATGACAGATGACAAAACCAGAGATACTATGGCATCTTGGAAAACTGGCAGATCTGTGTGTATAGACTTGAAAAAGGATAAGTGGACAGTCAGTGATAGTCAGCAAGTTAAAATGGCCCCCAAACTGTTCTACAAATGCACTATGTACTTTGCAATAACCGACTTGGGTAAATTAGGTTTGTGCAAACTCTGTTTCTCATTGTTATTAATTGCAGCATGAGCTGCATTTCTGCCATAGTAGCTCCATGTTCTGACATAATTAGTTCTTAAAAATAGGCCTTAGTAAGTCCTTTCCCTAACATGGAATTATGTGGTCTGTAAATTCTTCACTGCTTACAAACTTTCAGGAAGAAGTGAAGTGCAACCATGAAGATCTCACTGGTTTCGTTCATCCCTCCATGCAACCCAGAAGGTCATGCAAGGATTAAAAGCGTCAAGTACATTTCTAAAAATAATTCTTGTTTACTTGTTTTGCAAAGGGACAAGTCAACGCTGTTTGTTAGAATATTTGTATGTAAACAGACATAGACATAGACATAGGCATAGGCATAGAATCACCAGGTTGGAAAAGACCCATTGGATGATCGAGTCCAACCATTCCTATCAAACACTAAACCATGCAGGACGAGGCTGCTGCCCCGGTTTGAGGGGGAAACTGCAGCCCCAGGACACATTCAGCCTGGTTTCAGAGACCCATGAATCTTGTCCCAGGTCTACTTGGAGGAAATGCTGCTACCTGACTCAGCAGCACACACAGAAATGAGATGATCTTTCAACCCTTATCCCATTGCATGCAAGGGTAGAGGGACTCTGCGCTCACAGAGCTATTTTGGCCAGACCAGCGCATCTCCAACCTGAAAATACCCTCTCCAACCAACTCCAAAGTTGTCCTTTGCAGAAAGACTTAAAAACTCATCAGCTTTGCTTCAAGGATTTTGCTTGATCCGAGAGAAGGTGCAATGACCCATGGATATAACTCTAGGAAGGTTGCATCAACCTTGGCTGCGAAGTTGCTCTTTTCTGGTTGGGTTATTTGAGTTATTTGTCTTAATGAGCTATTAATGAAATGTTTGCCTGTTGAGGGTGGAGAGGCCCTGGCCCCGTTTTTGCTGAGAAGTGGTGGCTGCCCCATCCCTGGAGGTGTTCAAGGCCAGGTTGGATGGGGCTTGGAGCAACCTGATCCAGTGAGAGGTGTCCCTTCCCACGGCAGCAGGGGGTGAAACTGGATGTGTTTCAAGGTCCTTTCTGACCCAAACAATTCCATGATACTATAATTCACATCTGCAGCCTCTGAAGAGTCACATATCTCTCTAGGATGTTCTTAAACCAGATTATTTTCCAGATAAAGAAGTTCTTATGTTGGAAATTGTTAATGACTGTGCAAGTATAAGCAGGGCTAAAGGTACAGCCTCATGTTTTAATGGGTTTGGTTTAAGAACAAATGCTTCCATCCATCAGTAAATCAAGCAGGGAAAGAAAAGATGCAGCTCTCCTAAGCAACAAACAACAAATGTAAAGAAAGAGTTAAATTACAGAGTTAAAAGAGCAATATTGATTGTGATTTCTATAACATCTAGATGAATATAAACCAGATCTTGACAGGGTTCTTTAGGCACTTAGGCATGAACTGAAACCTATTCTAAGGCATTAATAATTGACTTATTTTTCCTATCTTTTTCAAAAGAATGAAGAAATATATAGAGTTTTTTCTTAAAGTCAAACCAAAAATTCTCTTTGAAATACTAGAACACATTTCAAACTTAGTTACACAATGAAAGCAATTCCTTTTGACAAGTATTGAAGATAAATGCAGAAAATACAAAATTGTATGGCTTTTTATTTAAAGATGCATATTATAATTAATTTTGTCTTCTGACTTTTTTTGCTTACTTTGGGAAAGAAAGTCAGATTTCATAACCAATGTTTTTTAACTATTTATAATCACAAAAAACTACTAAGACTAATGCAGTTTACAGTATTTTATTTGGGAAGTACTGCATAGAAATGGAAGAGAAGCAATCTGTGAGATTTTTCTTTTAACTATTGTCTTCTTTATAAACCTTTCTCTGACAATCATCACAAAAGTAGCTTAAAAACTCTCGGTCATTAATACTTTTATTACCACTAAAAAGTCACAAGAAAATGGGTTTTGCTTTATTTTTGTTAGCCACATGTGTAAAACACATACAGACTGTATCTAGTTTTGGAAGGAGTGAGAACTTTACAGTTCCCAGTTTAAACCTGTGATTAGGTGATATCATATATCCATGTCACAATGAGACTCTCCATGCCCATCTGTATGGAAATAGGTGATTTAATCTGTAGCTAGAAACTGAAAAGCCTATATGCACAATTTTTAACATTGTGAGGCAAACTTGTGTCTTTTGGATAACGTCTGAACTCTTGTCTAGAACAATGTCAAGACATGAGTTCAAATACTGATCACTTATTGTTTGCACTATTACTTACTACTCCTGCTTGGCACCTAGACAATCTCCTATTCTGGAAGACTAGAGTTTACAATTTCTCATGCTTGTTGGTTCTCATAGAATTTATGGGTTGAGAAAATAACAGGATGTATCCAGACGGTCCTCATGATGTGTAGCAAAGGAGTAATTAGACACGTAATCAGAAGGAAATTTACAATCTTAAGTAGAATTCTTTTCAGTTGTCTCACCTCATTTTTTCTCAGAAAATGAATTTGTAAGTCTTAAAGACAGAAAATAGGCTGAGAGAATCAGGCAACTGATAGGAATGCACACACAGTTATGTTCAAGGAAGTTCAGCATTTTTTACAAGTGCACAGTTAAACATCCAAAACTATTATTCCTCACGTTGATCACTTTATAGTATAACCACACATCTTTTCATGTATAGCATAGCTGGGTATCTAAAGATGTTTTATAATTTAAGAAAAGGTCAAAATTTTTCTTATAAGAGAACAAAACATCTCATCGATGCACTTACAAGTCTTCAGTGACTTTACAAAAACCCTAGGAACCTTCCCAGAGCAATTAAATCATATTGAATATTATAATGGGAGCTGTTATGAATTTGCTTAGGGAATGGTACAGGATAATTATATTGTTTTCTTTATGTAAGTTGGTGCTTATATTAAGTGTTATATCTTGTTAAATTTCCTATATAATCAGTGGAGAAAAATGGTTCCTATTAAAAAACATGGTGTAGAGAACATAAGTTACCACTTGAGATCATCCTCTGTATAAGCTTTTATTTTCTCATTGACAATATAGGTAACATGGAGAAACTAGCTGCTTTTCATGACTTTGAAGGCATCAACAGGCCTTAATGACTCTGTCATTTCAACTTAGCCCAGAGCTGCTAATCATAGCCCAGCGATGTGCAGCTGTAGAATTCCCTTTTTGCAGTTCATTCCTGAATTGCTTGGATTTCCTGGACAAATCTAAGACTTGAACATTCACTAGGTGATTGTTGGATCACTGATGGGAGCCACTGCTATCACAGTGCTGTTGTTTGCCCAGGCCACGTGCTGTAGCACTGTACCATGGTGCTGAAGCCATAGTTTCCTTAATCCCATGGTTGCCCTGAGGTCCTTGCTTGCCTACTGCTATGAAGCAGCCCTGCTTTTGCTGAGGCATGGCATTCTTAATGTAAGCACTCAACTTCAGATGTTTATATAAACTGCTTTGCTCTGATTTGTACACATAAAATCCAATATCTAAGACTGCAGACTACCAAGACTTCCAAAAAAACAGATCTCATGCAGTATTTTGAGGAAATGGTAGAAGGAATGATAGAAATTAAATTCTGAAATACAAGAATAAAGTTCAGGTTTGTCTTATAATTAAGGTGCAACAGATTACCAGGGCTATATCAGCGTGCACAGTCAATGCACCTAAGTCTTTCGTTCTGTAGATGGTCTGGAATGTCTTAGAATAGTCTCTCTATAGATGAGAAAATGATCTGACATGAAACAAACTGTCACCTGAACCCTTGTCATCTTCCCATTTAGGTATTTCACAGACAGTCTTCAGGTGGAAGCTTTGGACAGCCCCAGATATCTCCTAGAATAATAGAATCCTTAAGGCTAGAAAAGACCTTTAAATTCATCCAGTCTAACCATCGGACCAAAACAAAAATGCCTACTAAACCATGTCATGAAGTTCCATGTCTACAGGATTTTTTAACACCTCTAAGGATGGCGTCTCCACTACTCCCCTGGATAGCCTGCTCTAATACTTGACAACTCTTTTGGAAAAGAAATTTTTTTCTAATATCCAATCTAAATCTCGCCTGGTGCAACCTAAGGCCATTTCCTCTTGTTCTATCACTTATCACTTGGGAGAAGAGACCAGCGCACACCTGACTATAACCTCGCTATTGCTTTCTTTTAGAGAGCAATAAGCTCTCTCCTCAGCCTCTTCTTCCCTAGGATAAACAATCCCAGTGCCCTCAGCTGCTTTTCATAAGACCTGTGCTCCAGCTCCTTCATCAGCTTCATTGCCCTTCTCTGGACAGGCTCCTGCACCTCAATGTCCTTCTTGTACTGAGAGGCCCCAAGCTGAACACAGTATTCCAGGCGTGGACTCACCAGCACTGAGTATAGAAGTACAATCACTTCCCTGATCCTGCTGACCACAAGATTTTTTATACAAGTCAGGATATTTTTGGCCTTCTTGGTCACCTGCGTACACTGCCAGGTACTGTTCAGCTGTCGACCAGCATCCCCAGATTCTTTTCCACTGAGCAACTTCCAAGCCACACTTCTCCAAGCCTGTAGCTTTCCATGGGGTTGTTGTGACTAAAATGCAGAACCTGGCACCTAGCATTGTTGAATCTCATACAGGTGGCCTCAGTCCATCAATCCAGCCTATCCAGCTTCATCTGCAGAGCCTTCCTGCCCTCAAGCAGATCAATAATCCTGCACAAATTGGCGTAGTCTACAAATTTACTAAGGGAGCATTCAACCCCCTCACCCATTTTTATTTCATTGTGTTGGCTAGTATCTTGTGTAGAGAAATAGATTGTCCTAGAGAGTAGCCTACATGATTCCTGCTGCAGAACTTATTAAACTGTATGTAGCTAAGGTCCTTGTAAAAGTTAACAAGTGCAGGAATGATCATACGGTCTTTTTCTATACATAGTGAAGTTACGTAGATGAGTGTTTGTAACCATTTTAATATATCAGTAAAAAAGAAGATCCTGTATTTAATGGAGTAATGACAAAGGGCTATTTGACAATCAGATTACAGGAATTCACTATAATAACATTTAAGTCTCACTTGGTCCAGATAAACATAACGTTGCAATCATACTTCTGTCACCATTCAGACATCTGTTGATCATCTTGTCCAAACAGAGTTGTAATAGGAACGTGATCTTTTTTAAAAAAATATGTTATTGAATAAACTGTCTTTTCATCAATATCTCTGTAACAGAAGTAGTGATAGCTGGAGGCTAGCCATTGTACACACAAACATCTCAAGAGACACTATAAATTCCTAGCTATGTTTAGGCAACTGAATTATATGAAGTTGTACCTCTGACCAGTGTCTTCAATATATGCTGATTGAATTTACTCATTTGGAACTTAGAATACCAAGACTTTTCCTGAAAACTTCACAGAGGAGACAGCAGCATCAGCAGCATTTTATAACTACTTGTTGGATAAGATGGTTTCCCAGAATACAAGAGTTCTGGGAGTGCAGAAGAACTGTAAAATCAAGTTGAGTTAAAATCCTAATATATTACTTCTTTCTTTGTTTCATTTTCAGTTGATGCTAAATCTGGCTGTCATGGGATTGTTCTACAACATTCTTAAAGCAGACAGGCCATTATGCTTATCTAAAATTCTTCGACCCCCATGTTAGGCACAACAAAGTATTGTGATGAGTTGACTCTGGCTGGATATCAGGTTCTCACCGAAGCACCTCTATTATTTCACCTGGACAAAGGAGAGAAAATATAACAAAAGCCTTGTGACTCGAGATAAGGAGAAAGAGATCACTCAGCAATTACCATCCAGGTAAACTAGGCTAGTTTTATCAAAATTAGTTCAATTTTACTATCAATCAAAATCAGAGTAAGATAAGGAGAAATTAAATGTAAATCTTAAAACCACTTCCTCCCACCCTTTCCTTCTTCACAGGCTCTACTTTACTCCTGAATTCTCTTTATTCTCTCCACAACGAGCAGTCTATGTGAACAAGGAATGTGGGTTGTGTTCAGTTCTTCACGTGTTCTTTCTCCCACACCTCCCTCCCCACAATCTCTTCCCCTGCTCTAGAGTTGGGTCCCTCCCGCAGAAGACAGTCCTCCATGAACATCCCCACTGTGAATCCTTACCATGGGAGACAGTTCTTCAGGAACTACTCCATGGTGTGCAGTCCTTCAGGAACAAACTTCTCCAACATGGGTGCCCTATGAGGTCACAAGTCCTGCCAGCAAACCTGCTCCAGGCTTGGCTCTTCTCTCTCCACCAGTCAACAGTTCCTGCAAGGAACCTGTTCTACTGTAGGTTTCTCACTAGGTCACATCCTTCTTCAAGCATCCACCTGCTCTGATGTGGGGTCCTCAATGGCTGCAGGTGGGGATCTGCTCCACCACTAACCTCTACTGCAGGAGGACAATCTGCCTTGTCATGGTGTCTTAAACATGTTTCTAAACTCCACCGTAGAGCTGACTGTATATACCATGACAAATTTAATCAAGTAATACTATTATAAATACAACTTCACTTATTTTGCATTAAATCAAATTAAGGAAAAATCCAAATTACATTTGAGTTTTTATTTTTGAAATGATTTTCTAACTGAACTCAAATGCCAGAAATAAGGCTTGTCAAATTATTCAAATAAGCAGTGGAACCATTATTCACAGAGTGCAAGATTCAAAACATAAAATCTATATGTTCATGATATTATATATACTCTGCACTTCTGATGGGTAGGGGGGGTGTGATTAAAAATGCTTTTTTGTTTGTTTTTCTGTTGTGCCATTTTTAAACTGAAACATTCCTGTTGACTATATAAACATTAATAAGTAAGCAGATGGTAATTTTGATTACTAAACAGTAAGAAGTGTTAAAGACATCAGAACTTTATCTGATGGCACGTAATTTCTCCTTATTGTACATAGAGTAGTACAAAATATGCTTCACTATAAGACATATTTATGAAGAGAATAACCTTGGGAATTAGGATTTTAACTTCTGATTTTTTTTTTAATTCACTTAGTCACAATCTGCTTTAAGTGCTCAGAAAGATGTGATAAGAAAAATGTGTTCTGAGTTTTTAATTAGGTCTTAATAATTGCATGGAACACAGAATTAGCTGTGTGCACTACAGTACAACTTAATAAAATTACAGAATTCCTTCCTGCTTATATACTTCTATGAATAAAGACAGATTTAATGAGGACTATTGGACACAAAAATCTTCTAAAATAAGTGCCAGAAACAAAAATTTGATTGTTCCTAGATTTTGGTCAGAGGTAGTAAGGACAAATCTTCACCTTCTTGTCTTTGTACTATGCAAAAAATACATACAAAATTTGTATGCCCCTGTGAATAGAAGAAATTATTCTCCAGTACACATATACATGAAGCACTATGTATCAGAAATTTTGAATTTACTGACAGACACATTACACATGCCAACTAAAACTCCTCACTTTCACGTGAGCAAAAAGGAATACCTTTTGAACTACAGCCCATATTGTGCATACTAGAAAAGAATGCAGAAATAAATGCTTTAAACCACAGCCTGTCATTGTACTCCTTCAGTATTTTAAATGGAATACTTTAGAAAATGTCTGCTTTAGCAATTCAATCATTGTGCCTTATGGGATATGACTGCTCTTTCAGAAGTCTTTCATTTTCCAATACTATTTTTAGATTGAAAAAAACCCAACCAACCAAAAAAATATATGATTCAGACAATAGTAGTTAGTTATTGTAACAAAATCTGGATTTTCATCTGAAAAAATATAGGCTGATAGACATTACAGGGCATGTAAGTTTCCTCTTCCCTGTGGAATCTGTCTTCTGAATTTTCTCTAGACTGTCACAGAAAGTGTCAGCCTCTGGCCTGGACAGGCGCGCAGTCTCCTGGGTGGAAAACTGGTTGGATGGCCAGGTCCAGAAAGTGGTGAGAAATGGTGTTAAATACAGCTGGAGGCCAGTGACAGGTGGGTTTCCCCAGGGCTCAGTGCTGGGTCCAGCCCCATTTAATGTCTTCATCAATGACCTGGATGAAGGCATTGAGTGTACCTTTAGCAAGTTTGCAGATGACACTAAGCTGGGTGGAACTGTCGATCTGCTGGAGAGTAGGGAGGCTCTTCAAAGCGATCTGAAAAGGCTGGACTGCTGGGCTGAGTCCAATGGGATGAGGTTTAACAAGGTCAAACACCGGGTCCTGCACTTGGGGCACAACAACCCTGTGCAGAACTACAGACTAGGAGAAGTCTGTCTAGAAAGCTGCCAGGAGGAGAGGGACCTGGGGGTCTTGGTCAACAGCCGGCTGAACATGAGCCAGCAGTGTGCCCAGGTGGCCAAGAAGGCTAATGGCATCCTGGTTTGTGTCAGAAACATGTGACCAGCAGGTGCAGGAAGGTTATTCTCCCTCTGTACTCAGCACTGGTGAGACCACACCTCGAATCCTGTGTTCAGTTCTGGGCCCCTAAGCACAAGAAGGATGTTGAGGCTCTGGAGCGAGTCCAGAGAAGAGCCACAAAGCTGGTGAAGGGGTTGGAGAACAGGCCTTATGAGGAGTGGCTGAGAGAGCTGGGGTTGTTTAGCCTGGAGAAGAGGAGGCTGAAGGGAGACTTCATCACTCTCTACAACTACCTGAAAGGAGGTTGTGGAAAGGAGGGAGTTGTCCTCTTCTTCCAAGTGACAGGGGACAAAACAAGAGGGAATGGCCTCAAGATCCACCAGGAGAGGTTTAGGCTGGACCTTAGGAAAACAGTTTTTCACAGAAAGCATCATTGGGCATTGGAACAGGCTGCCCAGGGAGGTGGTTGAATCACCTTCCCTGGAGGTGTTTAAGGTATGGGTGGACGAGGTGCTAAGGGGCATGGTTTAGTGTTTGACAGGAATGGTTGGACTGAATGATCTGGTGGGTCTCTTCCAACCAGGTTGTTCTGTGATTCTATGATTTCATGACTTTTTCAGAAGAAAATTGAAAAAAAGAGAACAAGCAAATGGAAACATTTTATTGGAACAGTAAATCAGAATTTACAGAATTTGAAACTAAGAATTAGCTGTGGTGTTGAACTGATATCTTAAATCAGATGACTCATTTTTCTTCTTGGAATAGCAATAGGCCTGGAGGGGGCAGGACAGGCAGGACTAAGGTCCCTTTCTTTGTACCAGGGGTGGGGTTGCTTTCCTGTTTATTTGTTTGTTTTTCAAAAAAAATTGTACTTAGTAATAATAAGTTCACTTACTGGACAAACTTCATATGTTTACTCATGATTACGATCATGGCATTTGAACAGTATTTATGAAAGTAAAGAAGGAAAATATCTAACTTTTTGTATTCAAATATAATACCGTTTTTACAAGTAAATTATGATGTTAAGATCAATTTAGAAACAAATGTGAGGTTTTTGCATAAAACAAAGATTATATCTTTCTATATTGGGCTCTACATTTCTTTTTTGATTAACTGAGTTATACATATATCTATATTTAGGTGTGATGTAGTCTGTATTTCACAGCTTATCCAGCAACTTATGCTACATTTTACGGTAATGTATAAACCCAAGTCAAATTAGCTCTTACAAGAGGTCTGATTACAAATAGTTTTCATGGCAGTGGAACTGCATATTCAGCTTTTGAAATAAAAATAACGTATTTTGAAGATAATCATCAAGGTTTAGATGTTTTATATTCATTCAAAACCAGGCATATTTTTTTCTGGCCTATTTTATTCAGTGGTAATAAAGGACTCATCCTAAGATTAAAACTAAAAATTGGAACTGGTAAGTGAAAATTTTAGATATTTGAAAGACAATGAAGACATGAAATAGGACAACGTACAACTTCTATAATAACTACCATTAGTGTTCAAGCTTTACTTTAATGTGAGTTGATTATTCTGTGCGAGGTATAGAAGTTGTGGACACATTTTGTTTGTAGCCTAATTACCTAATCTACAGATAATTAAGTTCAGTAAAAGCACAAATATAGACTACTCTGTCATTTTTATTATATTACTGTATTTTTTTCATAATAGGAAATAATATTTTTTCTTAATAGGAAATAATATTTTTTCTTAATATGAACTATTTATTTGGCACATGAAATGGTGATATTAAGACTAAATGGCAAAACCACAAACTGGCAGTTAGTTGGTATGGTAGGTCCACTATGATACTTCTTTTGGAAAGAGATATTTATTATTAATAAATATATTAATTAATTTTTCAATATTTGGGAATTATAAAATTTTTTAATCAACAAAGATTTTTTCTACTATTTTTTTTTTCCTTACTTAGCTTTTTCTAATATAAAGTGTATTAAGCTATTACTATGTTACCAAAGCCCAGTTAAAAAGCCCCTTGATCCTGGCACATAAAATCATAAGTCTGTAAAAAAAAGCCATGTAGTCTGTCCTTTTTTTCAAAAAAAACCCCAAAACTTTATGCCTGAATCTTTATGCAAGGATTTTACCCCATCAAATGAAAGGCATTTATTTTTTCTTCTAATACAACAGATAGCAAACTGCTGAATAACAATGCTATCTTATCACTTAGTGCCTAACATTCCAAGCATGTTCTTCATTAAGTTATATTAGGGCAGTAATATGCTCAGGAGCATGGATCTAAGAGATAGTTTCTTCAGTTGTAAAAGAAAAAGAANCAGATAATTAAGTTCAGTAAAAGCACAAATATAGACTACTCTGTCATTTTTATTATATTACTGTATTTTTTTCATAATATGAAATATTATTTTCATAATAGGAAATAATATTTTTTCATAATATGAACTATTTATTTGGCACATGAAATGGTGATATTAAGACTAAATGGCAAAACCACAAACTGGCAGTTAGTTGGTATGGTAGGTCCACTATGATACTTCTTTTGGAAAGAGATATTTATTATTAATAAATATATTAATTAATTTTTCAATATTTGGGAATTATAAAATTTTTTAATCAACAAAGATTTTTTCTACTATTTTTTTTTTCCTTACTTAGCTTTTTCTAATATAAAGTGTATTAAGCTATTACTATGTTACCAAAGCCCAGTTAAAAAGCCCCTTGATCCTGGCACATAAAATCATAAGTCTGTAAAAAAAAGCCATGTAGTCTGTCCTTTTTTTCAAAAAAAACCCCAAAACTTTATGCCTGAATCTTTATGCAAGGATTTTACCCCATCAAATGAAAGGCATTTATTTTTTCTTCTAATACAACAGATAGCAAACTGCTGAATAACAATGCTATCTTATCACTTAGTACCTAACATTCCAAGCATGTTCTTCATTAAGTTATATTAGGGCAGTAATATGCTCAGGAGCATGGATCTAAGAGATAGTTTCTTCAGTTGTAAAAGAAAAAGAAAAAACCCCAAACATTTACAAAGTAACCCCAAGGTATCTTTCACACAATTTATAGGCCACTGGAGAAAAAAAACCCCAAAAAAGACATTCACTAAGAAAGGCATGAAATACAGTGCAAAGACATTAAAACTTTTTTTTTTTTTGGTAAAAATACCAGCTCTTTTAGAAAATAGTTTAACAAATAATATCTCTATAATCCTAATAAAAGAAATTACAATGACTGGAGAAAATGATTAGAAGTTCTTGTGAATGGAAAAATGGGATATAATTTTTCACTGAACTGTCTTTTGGAACAGGCTATATGGCACCTTCATTATAAGAGTGGGTTTCACAGACAGAACATGAAACTATGAAAAACGAAGGAAAGACTCGTAGCATTTAGGAGCAGTGAATTCATTTTGTATGTAGAAACACTTCATACAGAGTTTTGAAGTCACCTTGCATTAGAGGTGTTTCATTAGCCTTCAGAAAAGGCATCATTTATTGGAGTATTTTTGGAGAGAAGAGAGAATAAAGAAGAGTCAGAATCAAAATTTAATCACAAAAGAAAAATAAATATATTTCATAACAGTACTTCTTAGAGTCCGTATGAAAAAGACAAATCATCGGCCATTCATAACTCAAAGAACTTGGTTTTTTATATATAACTGATATTGTATTTTCAGCTGAAAAAGAAAGATCTTGCCATTTCTAGGGAAATACTTTTTTTGGATTAAAGGCCTACAGTTTCTAATTTCATATATGCTTGTCTTTCACTCAATATTTTCTTTCTGTCAATGGCTAAGAAAGCAGTGTAGCAGGACTACTGGCATGAGATGTTTATGTCATCATGGGAAAGAAGATCCTCCTCAACAACTAAGTATGATACTTATTTTATTGCCATTTAAGAAGCTGTAAAACCTGTGCCTAAGTAGCAAGTGAATGTGGGGGCATACTCAGAAATTGAGTAGACAAATGCTGCTATATTTTATTTAAAATGTTCTATTTTGACCTAATTAATATAATGAACAGAATAGATGCATGCGTGACAGTGTTTTGAAAAGTGATTTTTCTTCTTTCTTCTGGGGCTGGATTTTTATCTGATTTAACCTTGCTTCACAAGGATGAACTCTGTTGCCAGCTGAGTATTTGGACAAAAGCAAATTCCTATACCTTTACTAACGTTCTAGAGAATATGAAATAGAGATACCACAAATTATTGCCAATTCACAGAGGAAAGTAAAGAAGGAAATTGTGTTTTAAAAACCACTGCTTTACTGTAATGCATGTTGCATAAATCATGAAAGTAGTTATTAAAGTTACAGCATTATCTTCCTCATTACTTGTAAAAGCATATTGCAGAAGGCAATCAAGATCATGCTTCAATGAAAATGAAACCAGCAGGAATACTACTGCTGCTCTATTCAAATAAATAAATAAATTTAAAACCCCAAATCCAACCCTCGTATTTGCCTCGAGTATAATCAATTTGGAGGAAAAAAAAAAAAGTTCTACTTCTGAACAATAATTTTTTACTGTTTTTTACTAATGATTGTGTTTTTATGAAAAAGGCAGTATATAATTCAAGAATAAACTGAAGCAAACATTAGCGATACCTCAAGTCTGAATTTTTTTAATTAATCTCTTGGATGCATGTTGTTTCATTTTAATGCTAGGAATTAATTAATTGCATTCTGTGCCACCTATAGAGAAGACGTACACTTTACAGAAAATCCTGTCATCAGTAAATGAATATGAATCTTTTATTTTGTCCTTGGGAAAGATTCCTGGCTGTAGTCCTTCTAGCTAGGGGAACATTTAGTTTTCTAAGTATAACATCACACTTCTTTGCTTCCTGGCACTTGAATGTCATACCCTTCATGAAAGCAGGGGATTGAAAGTAGTTACAAATATTTGTGAAGTCAATAACAGGCAATATCTCTCTTCCTTGGAAGTTGCAAATACTAATATATTCATCAATTATATTTCATAACAATGAGAAAATTGCGCTTCTGTATCTTGAGACCATAGCTGTTTTATTATTGCTGCTGTTCATTCAGGATAGTCTAAAACAGTTTTTACTCCAATGAATTCCACAGGCCAAGTTTGCAACAGCTTTAAGCCTGCTGGGCATATGGTGGCACTGCATTTCTTTATACAAACACTATCTTCAATTCTCTATAGCATCCTGGGGCAGTATATGTGTGGAAATAACAATGAGAATGGAATATCTCTTAGACAAAAAAGGTCATTTCAATGTTGATGATTTCTAAGCTTGGGAGTTTTACATCTCTCCTCAAGTACAAAACTTTTCAGGAATGTAATTGGCATTGCCATAGAATATGATGACTTTTCCTTCATAGGATTTTCTGCTATTAACACATTTAAATTATGTCTTCATTTTATTCAGTTTAGCATGAATGAAACAAAAAGTCTGTCACCTTGGGCAGAAAATATTAGTCATATTTTTCATGTTATTTGTATGGAAAACTTGTTCAAAATAATTATTTTAAGACTTTATTTTTAAGATAGAATTAAGCTTTTATTTTATGACACATCATGGTCTGTTTGATTGTTATAAATTTCAGGAATGCAATTTACCACGCCAGGAAAACCCTGCCATCACAGCTTCCTATGTGCTTTAGAAACATTGATTTGCCATTTTCATTACAAAACATTGCACCAATTCAAATAAACTTATTTAAAAGAAAAAACCCCAAACCTGCATAACTTAAGGAAATGGATTTTGGAAAAAAGCGGCACAGTCATTTATTAATTGCATGATAGACTGTAATGGTGCAAATAATTAGAACCAACTGCTTACATAGTAGTCATTTATCTTTCTGTATCTAAAATGAAGATATTGGTAATTTAAAATCAACCTACTAAGCAAAACAGAATAAAACCCAAACCTTTATGTTCAATATTCTGGTAAAAACAAATATTTCACATCATCTTCTATGCATTTCAAAATGTATTATTGCCATTTAACCTAGATGCCTTGTGTATAATAAAACCAAATATGATAAAAATAAAGAGAAAAAATTTTGACCCTGGTATTTGTTTAGTGAGTACATTCCATTTTACCTTTAAAGACACTGGTTCAAGTCCAGTCCACATGATACCACCAGGAACAAGTTAATTCAAGGGTTAACAAGGAATAAACTGGTATATTCAGTCCATTTCCCAGCACAAATCATAATACTCAACAGCAAAACTATTAATTCATCATGCCAGCAGAGAAGCCAAAGTTTATAATGTTCTTGAATGAACTACTATTTTAAGCCCTGACATAATACTGTCAGTTTATGATTGAGGCACTTTTGTAATCTGAGTTTGTATTGGCTCTCCCACTCAGCGGCTGCATTTATCTACTCCAGACTGACATTTTTCTTAACAACTGACTTCACATTTAACTTAATTTTCATTTTGAACAAGTGCTTGCTGTTTTATTTGAAAATATTTACATTTGCTGTAACAAAGTCATGTGAAATGATGTCTACAAAGAAGCCTATGCTAAATGACTGTGACCAGTTTCTGGCTATTGCTTTATTTCTGTCATTATATAGGCCCTTACATAGCACGCAGATTCAACATGGCAAGTACTCACTGGTTCAAGAAATTGACAAAATTAGGGTTAAATACACATTCTGTGCAGTCCCCCCCCATGCAGCCTATTCCAGGTTCTTTCAACAGCTCTCTTTTCTGCACCACAAAAGAGTGAAAAGACACATTTTCAAAAATCTTGCAAAGGTTAGGTAAGTCTCCCAGGAAGAATAAATTACTTCAGAAACAAAATAGTTTTCTGAACAGGACTATTTCATTGTAGAGGTTTAGACCCTTTCATGAAGGTAGAAGGAGGAGGGTAAACATTATTTCAAGTAGATTTGACATGTTTAGATTCATCATAAATATTGCAAATACATATTCACTAATCCAAACAATCTAACAGATTAGACTCTGTGTGTAAATTATTCTGGGATGCAAATTATAACTTAAAAATGGATAACACTGTTTTGATCTTTTTTTTCAGTCTGTATTCCTAGCCTGAATTTCCTTCTTCCCATATAAAACTTTTGGGGTGAGAGGAGGAAGGGTGGGAGGAAATAATACACACTAAGAAAACACCCCAAACTGGTGTAATTTTTCCATCCAGCAAATGCTTTTATGCCTTAGGACAGAATAAAGGATGTGTAACTGATTGTTAGATTGCAAGAAGATTAAAAGAAAGCACTCCACTGAGAACCTGTATAATGATGACTCTAAGGACACATGAGGAATTTGTTCCATATGTATGCACCAGGGGTTGTTAATTTTGCTGTCACCTACAGGGACTATTCTCTTCCAGCTACTATTAAAAAAAAAATTATCAAAGGCAAGGAGTCTGACTCTCATTTCTCATTTTGTAGGGTAAGTTAATAGCAGGTCTCCTGGTGCTAATGGAATTGTGGTACTGAGAAGAAATTTGGTGCAAATTTTCAGTTTTGCATACAAAAGTACCATGTTTTTTTCCCATTCATGGAGTTTGTTGCAACTCAGCAGTTCCAGTACTTTGTATGTGTTATCATGTGTCAAAGGTGATGAACAACAGTGTAAGAATAGCAGTGTCATCACTGAGTGAAGTTTCCTGTTATATCATCCATGATACGTAATTTGTTTTAGGAGACTTTCTAGACCTTTTTTAAAACTGAAAATAGATTTGAGAGTTTTAGTGAGGTTTTTTCGGTTTTATTCTATTTTCAGGAAACTACAAGATTTTTTTGTGTCAGAGTGGAAGAGAAGGAATTTAAAGAAAACTGAGAGGTTTTAAAGCCATTTTGAGAGGTAGAAGAGTCAAAAAGAGTCAATGTATTCATCATCACTATATCAAGGGTAAGAGGAAAGAGAAAAAGGCTTTAGGTGATTTTTGATAGAGTAATCCTTCTGAGATATAGTTTCTAGCTTCACAGAAAACAACATATACATATATTTGACAGAGGGCTCCCCATCTTCTCTTAATTTAGAAATTTAGGAGATGGAGGGGAATAGCAGCATGTTCCTACCTGGTGCAACAGGTATGCCTCCCCTATGTCAACCTCAGCCTCTCAGGTTTGCTTGCACAATAGATAAGAGGCACTGCAAGTGGAACAAGTCCTCAATGATTATGGTGTTTATCATAGCCTAACAATGTTCCCTGGGTAAAGACAAACTAGCCTTTCTATTAAAATGGCCTCTATTAAGAAGAGAAGGCTTATTGTCATAGAGGACTCCATCCTAAAGAGAACAGAAGAACCAATCTGCAGACCAGACACATTACACAGGAAAGTTTGCTACCTTCCTGGAGCCTCAGCTAGAGATATGTAAAGAAAACTACCAATTCTGGTCAGGCGCATGGGCTATTACCCTCTGTTGATTTTCCAAGTAGGTAGTAACAAAATCCCAATAAGGAAATTGTGAGTAATTAAAACAGGTTTCAGGGCCTTGGGACTTATTGTTAAGGGCTTGGGAGCACGAGTTGCTTTCTTCTCTGCCATTCCACCTACTGGGAAGGACAAGGGAATGAATAGGAAGTGCCTAAATAACTGGCTCTGAACCTGGTATGAGTAGCAAAACTTTGAGTTCTTTGATCATGAGTTGACGGGCAAATCATTAGGCTTGCTATCCAAGGATAGGGCACTCCAGTTTCTGAGGGATGGCATGCTGGAAAGAACCCTTGGTCTGCCACCTCACAGGAACTGAGGAATAGCACTTCAATTGACATGACAGAAGGGTTAGATTATTCAGTGAGTAGTCACTTAGGAATTAAGACTGTTGTACTTAGGAGTGTAGCAGTATCAACAGCCCAGCTGAAGTGCATCAATACCACTGAACACAGAACAGGCAATAAACAAGAGGAACTGGAAATTGTTATAAGGTAGGAGGACTATGATATAATTGCCATCAAGGAAACGTGGTCGGATGACTTACATAACTGGAATGCTGCTATGGCTGGCTACAGAGTCTTCAGGTGGGATAGGCAAGGAAGGAGAGGAGGTGGAGAGGAGGTTCTGGGAAAAAAAAAGAGTAGAAGAAATTTGAAAAAGTTTTCTACTCCATTCCTCTAGTGCAAAGTCAACAACATTTTTCCTGTTCTTACTAGATATTTATGTAATGTATTTTTTACAGATTTCCATTAATGGAGTTTCTGAATCATGCTTCTCTTGACTCTATTAAAAGTGCTATACAGTTTTTATAGATTGGGGGGTTCTGTATACAGGTCTTCCTTTTATCTTTTCCACAGTTAATTGTCTAGATATCTGCAGACATCATTTTTTAGAAAGTGGTGCCTAGGCGTAAATGGACACTAACATGCTGGTATTGAGGCATTAGGGTGTAGCAACACTTTGCTCTCTGGCCTTTCTACCTGTGGAAACACGTATATAGCCAGACAAACAAGTTTGATTTCTTACCCTGATTTTGGTTGTGGCGATCAAAAGCAAGATTTCCCAAAGGGTAACACCAGAAAGCACCAAACACATAACTTGTTACCCTTTCCAATTTTTTGACACTCCTTCTTAGCTGTCCTCATGGCTCCCTTTTTCCTTTTGTCTCTTCTCAAACATGCAACTCTCACTTAATTACTTCTCCCCTTCTGTCTTAATTTTCCTGCATCTGCAGCCAAATTTTCTATTTCTAATGCCATTACTAAGGTAATATCTGACCTTTATGGCATTATAGATCTAGTTATTAAGGTACTGTGTGCTTCAGAATATTATATATGTATAAAGGTCCCTAATATCCTCTGCCAGCAATCTGTGATATTTAGCCAGTTCTCACCTAACTGCCCCCTGAGGACCTACGAAATCTGACCATCCTTCATAGTGAAATCATTAACATTTGCAAGCTGTTACTCTGTTTTCAATTACATCTAAAATTTCTCCTGTCACAGACAGTAGTTTTTCATATCAACACTAGCACAGGTTCTAATCAGTGGCTTAGTTACTTGCTGAAATCCGTAGCCCTAATTCAACCAGTTAATTCTGGTTTATCAAAAAAGGATGAACAGCTTACAAATTTCCTGACTATAGTCTGAACAAGAAACTTTATAGCTTCAAGACAGCACAAAGCATTGCTTACTGCCCATTTAGTAAAAGCTGAGATTTTTGCCTTTACATATTTAACAATGTTAAAACATACCAATAGGTAACTTGGTTGCCTCCAACAATACCTTGCTGTACAGAATACCTTAAGTACAGAATAAAAAAATATTTATAAGTATCCTCAGGAACACTGTTTTGAATTTGAGGAAAACTATCAGGTTTTCAGCTGCAACGCTCACACTGTTTATGATGTATGATACTTCCACAAAGACAAAAGCTTTCTCAGCCAGCAGAACCAGAGATGTTGTAGTACACATAGCAAAACTGTTTTTTGTTGATTAGTTAGCTCATGCAGTAAAAAAACATTGAGTTCTCAACCAAAATGTGAGATTGTGAATGTAACTTTACAGATAAAATCGCAGCTAAGTGCTGCTATGATACTTATGCTTTACTGTAAATATTGCCTTAAAATACTGTGCATGTGGTATTCCTCTCATTACTTATCAAATAGAAAATATATGCGGAATATATCTATGAATTTATTAGAATTTTGTTGAAGATTACTGTTTTGATAAAACTATATGAAAATCAATAAATTTAGTACTCTGCTGAATAAAGTAAAACTACAACATTTTATATCCAAGTCCCATGAATTGCTTTATTCACATGTATGAGTCAAATGGCATGAGGTATAACACAGTCAAATACTGGGTCCTGCACTTGGGGCACAATAACCCTATGCAGTGCTACAGACAGGGAGAGGTCTGTCTAGAAAGCTGCCTGGAGGAGAGAGGCTTGGGGGTGTTGGTTGACAGCCGACTGAACATGAGGCAGCAGTGTGCCCAGGTGGCCAAGAAGGCCAGTGGCATCCTGGCTTGTATCAGAAACGGTGTGACCAGCAGGGTCAGGGAGGTTATTCTCCCTNGGAAAACAGTTTTTCACAGAAAGGGTCATTGGGCACTGGAACAGGCTGTCCAGGGAGGAGGTTGATTCGCCTTCCCTGGAGGTGTTTAAGGCATGGGTGGACGAGGTGCTGAGGGGAATGTTTTAGTGTTTGATAGGAATGGTTGGACTGAGTGATCTGTTGGTTCTCTTCCAACCTGTTGATTCTATGATTCTATGATTTAGTAGTACCAAAGGAGAATTTTGCTTAAAGCTTTTCTGTTGTTGCAGAGGTTAGAAATTGACTCTGAAGAGAAAGGCCTTTTTAAGAGAACTACCTTCCACAGCTGAATTTTGGACAGAGCTTTTTAAATTAATAGTCAAGGATGGCAAGCAGCTTACGCTCCAGACTCTAAGATGCTGAAAATGTACTAACAGTTCTGGAAAAAATGAAAGAATTCACAGGATGAAATTACCAGGCATCTGTATTTCTTCATCTGTGTGAAATTTCTGAGACATAAAATGGTCCAATAATCTATTGATAGTTGACAAGAAAAGGTTAAAGGAGTAGCTATGTCTAAGATATTGGATTAATTGAGAAATTTGAATCAAAGTTACAGCAGAACAAAGAAATACCTTTGGGATTTTCTAGTGGCTTTACATATATATGTATAAAGTAAAATTTTAAAAGAAATTTTGCTTAGACATTTATAGAGTTAGTAACAAAATTTATTAATGTAACTCTTCAGCAGTCAGTGAACTATATATTCAAGAATAACAGCATTAAGTCAAATAAATATAATACTGGAAAGTGATAAAATATAAAAGCTTACAGATTTCTAAACAACCTGGCTAATACCAAGAAGGTGTAATCCCAGCCCAGTTACAATGATGTTAGCATCCACAGTTCAAATAAGGTATGTGTAGAAATAAGCCCAATTCCCTTAAAAACATTTATAGTCCAAGCTCTCACTTCATAGAGTAGCAGCTTTCAGCGTCAGGGAGGGAGGAAAAGGAGCTGACTCTACAAGCAGTCAGCATCCCAAGTTTTCACAGAATCACAGAATCACCGGGTTGGAAGAGACCCACTGGATCATCGAGTCCAACCACTCCCACAAAAAACTAAACCATGTCCCTCAGCACCTCGTCCACCCGTAACTTAAACACCTCCAGGGAAGGTGAATCAAACACCTCCCTGGGCAGCATATTCCAGTGCCTAATGACCCTTTCCGTAAAAAA
>WAAB01016147.1:78291-95556 GCA_013389865.1 Piaya cayana
TTTTTCCGGAGCACGGGGATGGCTTTCTCCTGAGCTGCTAGGATCTCCTTTTTGAAGAGCTCCCAGCCCTCATGGGCTCCCTTGCCCTTGAGTACTGCCTCCCAGGAGACTTTGCCAACCAGCCTTCTAAAGAGTTCAAAGTTTTTGAAAGAGTTTTACTGGGAGATGTATGAATGTTTTTGAAAGAATTTTGCTGGGAGATGTATGATGATTATGATTGTTTCTAATTTCTTGCTCAAAAATCAGCTTGTAATAACTTTTGCATGTTGCTAACACACTCTGCACCTTGATTTTTCTTCATCGTTCCTCAAAATTGTGTTTCATCTGAATCTACTGTGTGTGCACAATTCTATGATTGTACACATGTATTTAAAAAAAGAAAGAAGTCAAATGATGGACCAGGTTGTCCAGAATAGGCTGTTGAATCTCCACAGCTTGAGAAACCCTGACATATGCTGGTCCTTCCTTGTCCAGAGTTTTTCTTTTTGACCAATGATTTCTTACTTGAGTAGCTTAGTATTATATGAAAATTTAGCTACTGAAGGCCAAGTTAAAAATTCTCAGTGCATAAGTGGGGATAGAATCAAATTGTACTTGTGAACATTGTTGATCTAGAAATGAGAGTAACAAAATAAAAAAAACACCAAAAAACCCCATAATGTACAGAATCATCTTGTACTCTAAAGGAAGTCACATCTCCAAAATCCATTCTTCCATATTCAAGAATAAATAACCCTTTAGGTGTCCATAGCTCATATCATGAAGTCTTGATCTTTTAAGAAGGACAGCATGATTGAACTGAATTGCAATTGATTAAATGTTCTTTGATGAACTCATGATCTAAGATTTCAATGAATCTGTTATAAAACCACTGGATTTCTTTTTGTAATTTTTTTTTCCTTTTTATAATTCTCTGTTTTCCTTAGTAATTGCAGATGGTGTATTTTTTCTGTAGCTCTCTCTGCTTACAGCTTTATCTTCCACTTTAACCTGCTAAAATATTAAATATCTAATTGATTTCAATAGGACATTGGTCCAAAATAAGATGTGATTTTATGTGTAAAATAGCTTTGTATCATCAAATACATTAACACTAAAGGATGTCACTAATTTTTGTTTAAATTAACTTCATAGGCATTTTCCACAAACAAAACAATTTGCAATGCAGAAGTGTTGTGGCTGAGCTGCAGAAAATGTGAATCTTTCCATACACTGATAGCATGTGGCTGTCTACATGTAATACTTCTCCTACAGACTGATAGTCAAAAAGGTATACTTATCCAGCAAGAGTTTCTAATTTTATCTTAGTATCTACTCTAATTCATTTTAATCATTCAAGATAGACAATATTACCTTTCTTTACTTTTTTCTTTGTTTTTATACCAAGGTGACATCTCAAGGAACTGACTTCAAACTTTAATTTCTGTCCATTAGATTCTTAATATAGTAAGTGATAAGATTTTATTTGTCATGTGGGTAGAATAAATAAACCCTGACATCAGAAAATTAACAAAAAAAAAATTCTATTGGGTTGCAGAAAAAAAAATTAATAAAAATAGTCAGGTTTAAATTATGTGTTTACTTAGATGTAGTCAGACATTTTGAGTTCCATGACAAGTACGTCACTGACTAAAACGCCTAAAAGCTCAACTCTTCTCAACATTTTCAAAAATAATTTCCCCTCTCGTCCTCAATAATATACCTTTCTGGCATGTATTCTTTCTATAAACTACACTCCATCAAATCAATGATTCTTGAAATGCCTCAGGACTTTTGTACTCCTTTCAATACACCTTTCCTGTGCAAAAATAGCTTCAAAATATTCTGAGCATTTGTTCTTTGCAATATCCTTTTTCCAATTGCTCCAATTACTTTTTCCAACATTTACCATGTTTTGGTAGCTGCCAAGGCATTTACCTAAGATCTTGTGCTAATATTTTAGACAAGCATCATCTAGTGTAGATGAAAATAATCTGATGGATAAAATCCTGTATTTTCTACACATTTTGTGCCATTTCATTGTGTCTCTCTCTCTCCACTTAGGTTTCAAAGTAAGCCCATTTAGCTTCTGTAAGACCTCAATACGTACCTACAGAAGCATTTAGAGAAGACATACCAGGTACCTTGCTGCACTCTAAACAGCCTTCAGAATAAAAGTTCTGCAATTGGGAAGGATCATTTTCTGTCTCTGTTTATTAGTCTCTCTCAGCATATAATTCAGGGAAGCAATAATGGTAAAAGCAGTTTGGTTTCTGACTCTGCCTATAACTCTCTTTTCCCAGTTCCAGTAAACAATTACTTATAAGATCTACCTGCTCTACCTTGCTGTTAAGTATATAATACAACATTTTGAAACAAATATTTTCTTTTTTAATTAAAGATCCACATGGGGAAACCTTATGTACGGTGAGTCAAAAGTCAACATGACGAAATGTATACAGTCTTCATTATCTATGATCCTGATACGAGTTATTTCATAGACTGGAGTTTACCCCTCCCAGAAATGAATCCTTATGTAAAGAGTAGTCACAATGTCATTAACACAACATTTTGTATAATAAAAACCAGTGTAAGACTTCCTCTTTCCTTTGTCAGGTTCTTAATTTGTGGAATCACTGGCAGATTTATTTTGAGGCAAAGGAACATCAGATTTACATAGAAGCTAGATTTACACAGGTGAAGAGATAGTGTCCTCATATAGCAGAAAACACTTCTGCTTGATAGCCTTATTAGAAGCCTGAAACATGTGGAGGACCTTTAAATACAAGGAACTCTGTAAGAAACAAAGAAAACAATCAGAACTTCTGTTATCATTGAATTCAAGACATGAGCTAGATAAAAGACGTGATCTCCAGCTTAAGTTTGTTTGGGATTATTTTTCTGGTATTTTTCTTCATTGAATTTCATCTATTTCACATCCACACAAAAATATATTCATGGAAATGTACAGAGTATTTTAAAAAATATCAGTTAAATAAATATTTCTGCTTTATAAATTCTTCTTTATCAATTCCCTTGGAATGTGCCTCCAAGTGCAGTTTGGTAGAATTGAAAACTACATCCAGTTAATGTATGATCACAGGATAGGCTTTTCACTAAGCAACTTTGTTCTTGATGCATTGATATTACAATAGCAAGTGTAGTCTTTATTCAAAATTTATACATTTATCTTATTATTAAATACTACATTTGTCCCTAAAGTATTTATTATAGTAACATTTTTATAAATGGATAAATGTCATCTCAGAATTTTTGACATTTCTCATCATTATCATCACACTTGAAACTATCTGTCTTTGTCCAGCTTTCCAAAGCCAAAATATTTACTATTGCACCAAATTTTCTTGAGTTACGTCCCTTTTCCTTGTCCTAGACATATCTCTCCCCCTCCTGCCCCTGCTGTTAAAAATACAAACTAATTTACTTTCAAATGCTTTTTGAATAAAAATTTGACCCATCTGAAATATCCCACATTAGAGACAGTTAATGTACCTGGAATGCTAGAATTTCCTATGGTTTATGCCTCCATAAATGTGAAAGCCGCTTCATAAAAATCACCCATGCATTTACTTTGATAAAGACTTTAAACAAATAAGAGTTATACTGACACAATATATCCAATGCTTGCAAAGGCTCCTTCTGTGTATTGTGCACAGGCGTGTACTTTGTCAGTGCAATGTACCAGACATTCTTTCAACTATCTTTGACTGCAAGATTTAATGTAAAGGACAGACCAGATATGTGCACACAAATTCAGCAAAGCACAGAATGAGAGTGATTCACTTTCTCCAATTTCAAAAACACGTGATGCTATAATGCAAAAGCCAGCTAAAGAGATTGAGGCAGCATTTTAGTCAGGACTATGTATCAGGCATTCCTCCCCAGGATTTTCCTTCCTGGGTCTCTTATTGATCTTTTCATAGTTAGCTAATTAGTTTAGAAACATTTCGTTTTATGTTTGTTTTCTTAGGGAAGTCTACACCATCATCCAGCCTAGAAGGCTAGTTCTTCATTAAACATGAAATTAGATACTCAGTTAATGAAGCTTTATCTCACGTTTGATGACTGAGAGTAAATCTGTGGTATGTTCTCTGAATCCCTTAACAGATTTACAGAGAGTTAACTCAGACTTTGGTATTCCATTAACAGCAAGACTTTGCTGGTTGGAATGTTCTTCTTGTTTAATTATTTAGTGGCTCAGTAGCACAGGCAGCTTCTAGAAAATCTAAATGATCATACGCAGCAACAAATGAGCACCATAATCTTAACAAGATTATCATAATAAAGAGTCATCAGAGAAATTAAAATTATCTGCTTTAATTATGAAATTATAACCCCATTAACTCCTCTACATGAAAAGCAGGAATTAGGGAATAGCAAAGAACAACCCAGAGATGTTTTTTATAAACTTGATAGCAAATTAAAGAGGTGGTGAAAGAGATTTGCTATGTCGGCTCAGATATTTCAGGTAATTTATTTTTCAGCATATGTTTCCTATAGATTAGACTTTCTAAAATGAGACCATAGAACTGTGAGGTTTTCCTTGTCTTTTTTTTTTTTTCCTTTTTCCCTCAGATTGTTGTGTTTACAAGCCTTAGACAAGCTCAGTTGAAACCTACAAACTTAAAAGCAGACTCTTATGTAAATATGCCTAAAGATGTGAATTAATTATGCCCTAAACAAGTTATTAGAATAATATTGCCACTAATGCATTATTTATAGCTACATATTGAATGTTTGTAACAGCAAAAGTACTGAACTGACATTTCTAAGGACATTAACATGAAAATGAGGTAAATTTGAAGAGAAAAAAAAAAAGCAAGCTTTTACCAGAGTAGTCTTCAATAATGTATATACTAGCCACATCTTTTTTTACTTTGACTGTACACATGTAATATTCATAGGACTACTTTAAAGTTTGCATGATAAATAAACGAAAAAAAAACCCAACAGGTTTCCTCTGAGTATATTTATACTTCAGGAAAAAATATCTAGTAATGTTGTCTCATATTGCAAAACCTATTTTTATGAGAACTTATTTTACCTAAAGATGCGGGTAATAAATCTGTTAGAAACAGGTATTGTCCTGAAATCAAATATAACACATTTATTGTTGAATTTCTGACTGTCTGTCTTTCTTTCAGAAGGGACTGAAAAAATGCATGAGATCAAGTTATAACTCAAAGACGTCAAGACAAATTGTCAGAGCTTGTTTTTGAGGATTTATGTACCTGGGAAAAAGGTGGTGGGGGAAAGCTACTTATAAAGCTTTTAGTATTCCATTAGCCACAATACATATATATAACTATATGTTAATTCTTCCTAGTCCATAAAGACGTTATTATAAAATATTTTTAAAAAATCACATTGCTCACAAGAAATTGCCCTTTTACTCTTGTGCAGTTGTCGAGCTTTATGTGCTTCTGTCTGCTTGTTCTCAAGAATCAGGATTTACTGGATAGCAAGCAGCATGTGGGTAGTTACAAGAAAATATGTCCTCTGAGGAGGAAGGAAGAAATGTTGCTAGCTATTGTTCGCCAGGATTTCCTTCTGGTTGTGTATACTTCTTACATATATCTAATATACAGGCATTGTTCTGAAAATCCTAAAGTGACTTTGACAGTTCTCAAAAGATCTCTCTAGGTCAGAACATTACAAACATACTAGACATAGTCATTGTTGCCTCACAATAATGCAGTTTCTACAAATGTGTTTTCATGAGTATCTGCACCTGTGTTTTCAATAGAAGACATAAAACCACTTGATAAAGTTTATAGAAAATTAACTTCATCTGCATAAGTGTTAGTCTAGAGAGAAGTTAAGTGATTGTTCATCTCAGCTGAAGCTAAAATCATAGGCCACATTTTTTCTCTAAGTTGTCGATTTGTTTTGTTGTAGTTCCAATGATATGTCAATATAAAGAAGTATAATGAGGATACTGTGAAAACTGCTTGATATATTTTTGATTACTTTGTCTGCTTCCCCCTTTTTTTAATATATGTTTCTAGTCTATAAACGTACAAGATAAAAGGAAACTTGACATATCCTTCTCACCTGCATGTGAAGATTTTATTTCTAACTTGTGTTTTGCAGTGAATAAGACACAGAATTTTGATGAGTCCCACTAGGAAACCCATGGGAAGAAGATGATAAACAGCTATGCTTTTGCAAGTTCCAATTCATGTTCTTCAGTATAGTACTGTATGACACATGAGGCTAAGACTTTCATGAATTTAGCAGAGAAGATTCACACTGCACACAGGTAATTTTAAGTTAGGCACGTCTGTCATTCCAGGAGGATTATCTGAATTTACAGAGGTAAAAATATCTTTACAATTCACATCATAAGAAACCAGCCTGATTCTGGAAATTCCTCTTTCGTTGTGTTCAGATATGTTAAAGGAACTTCTCCATTTATGTTGTGGACAGGGCAATAAGTACTGTAAAAAAAAGGAACATTAGCTACATAATACACACACAAAAACACACATATGCACACAAACACCTTTCTGCTTGAAAAACAGTGGAGTGATGCACAGCCATGTAGAGGAATGAGTGGAATATCTCATCCTGTATTAAAGTGAATTGCCACCATAGGATTGTAGAATAGTATTGGTTGGAAGGGATCCTTAAAAGCTATCTACTCCAAGCCTCATGCAATGAGCTGGGACGACATCAACTAGATCAAGCTGTTCAGAGCCCAGTCTAAGCTGACTTTGAACATTTCCAGGCATGGGGCATCTACTAATTCTCTGAGTGACCTGTTCTAATGTTTTACCACCCTCATAATCAAAAAGGTCTTCTTTATATCTAATCTAAATATACTCTTTTTATAGTTTAAAACCATTACCCCTTGCCCTATTGCAATACATTCTGCTAAGAAGTTTGTTGCTGTCATTCTTTTAGACCACTTCTAAGTATTGAAAGGCTGTAATAAAGCCTTCTCGGAGCCTTCTCAGAGCCTTCTCTTGTCCAGACTAAATGACCACAACTGTCTTAGCCTTCCTTCATAGGAGAAATATTCTATCCCTCTGATAATTTCTGTGGCTCTACTCTAGATGTGTTCCAATCAGTCCATGGCTTTTCTGTACAGAGAGCTTCGGGAACGGAAGTGGTGATTCATGTGGGGGTTTCGTGAGAGTAGAGTAGAGGGGCAGAATCACTTCACTTGACCTGCTGAACCCCCTTTTTTGATGCAGCTCAGGACACTGTTGGCCTTCTGTGCTGTGAGTAAACATTGCGTGCTCATGTCCATCTTTTTATCCACCAGTGTCCTCAAGTCCTTCTCACAGGTGTACTCCTGATGCCTTCATCCACCAGCCTGTACTGATATTGGGGGTTGGTCCAACCAAAGGGAAAGGCCTTGCACTTGACCTTGTTCATGTGGCCCATGTCTCAATCTTGGCCAGATGTCTGGATGACATCCCTTCTCTCAGACGTGTCAACTGGGCAACTCAGTTTGGTGTTGTCTGCAAACTTGCTGTGGATGCATTTTACCCCATTGTCTATGTCATTGATGAAGATATTAAACAGTACTAGTCCCAGTACAGACCCCTGAGGGACACCACTTGTCATCAATCTCCACCAGAACTTTGAACCATTGACTACTACTTTCCGGGTGCAACTATCCAACCGATTCTTGATCCACTGAATAATTCGTCTATCTAATCCATATCTCTCCAGTTTAGAGGGAAGAAAGTTCTTGAGTATCATTTCAAAGGTCTTATGGAAGTCCAGATAGCTTCATAGCTCTTTTCTTGTCCACTAATGTAGTCCCTACATCATAGAAAAGTGGTCACGCAGGACTTATCCTTGGTGAAGCCATACTGGCTTTCTCAAATCACTTCCTTGTTCCCTATGTGCCTTAGCATGACTTCTAGAAGGATCTGCTCCTTGATCTTCTTCAGCACAGATGTGAGACTGACGTGACAATAGTTCCCAGCATTTCCCTTTCTACCTTTCTTTAAAGAAGCATATAGTGTTCCCCCTTTTCCAATCACCAGGAATTTAACCCCAATACCACAACTTTTCAAATATCATGGAGTGTGTCCTGTTAACTGTGTCAGCCTATTCCTTCAGGATTTTGGGATGCAACTTGTCAGGTTGCATAGGCTTGCATAAATTCAGGTTCCCTAGGTTCCTGATTTTCTCTTACAGTGAGAGGGACTTTGGTACCTCAGACTCTGTCTTGTGTTCATCCACTCAAGTTGTTGGGGAAAAGTGATTATCAGTGAAGACTGAGGAAAAAGACTGAATTAGCCAGAATGTATTCTGATTGTTCTGAAGCCATGCTTTCTGTAATTCTCCATGGAATTCTGTTGTTATCTACATTAAGTTGTTGTTAATGAAGGCAAATTTCCTTTGAAAGCTACATTTGGAGGAAAAAAAAAGTAAGAACATTNCTGTTAACTGTATCAGCCTATTCCTTCAGGATTTTGGCATGCAACTTGTCAGGTTGCATAGGCTTGCATAAATTCAGGTTCCCTAGGTTCCTGATCTTCTCTTACAGTGAGAGGGACTTTGGTACCTCAGACTCTGTCTTGTGTTCATCCACTCAAGTTGTGGGGAAAAGTGATTATCAGTGAAGACTGAGGAAAAAGACTGAATTAGCCAGAATGTATTCTGATTGTTCTGAAGCCATGCTTTCTGTAATTCTCCATGGAATTCTGTTGTTATCTACATTAAGTTGTTGTTAATGAAGGCAAATTTCCTTTGAAAGCTACATTTGGAGGAAAAAAAAAGTAAGAACATTGGAGAACAACATTAAAATTTAGATAACAAAGATAAGAAATATTCTGGAGAAACAAATTAAAACAATGTCGAAAAAATCAAGTTTCTATCTTTGTTGAGAGAGAATCACTAAGGTCTTACAGAGTCTCTGACAGTCTTCTCAAGAACTGATCAGACGATGTTGGAATACTGATGTAGGTAGATCATGTTGGGTAGTGTTATCAGGGTAGAATAGATGGTCTCTTCAACACAGTATCATAGAATCTCAGAATGATTTCTGTTCTAAAGGAACCTAGGTGTCATGGAGTCCAAAACCCTACTCAAAGCAAGGCCAACATGGGTCAGGTGCCTCAGCCAACACAGGTCAGATTGCTTATGGTCTTGACCAGCCCTTTTCTGAATATCTTAAGTTGTGAAGAGCCACAGCCTCCCTGGGCAAGTGTGTTCCAGTGTCTGATATTCTTGGGGGAAGTGGAATTCCTTATATATGTTAGAAATTCCCCTTGATACAATTTTCCTCCTAACCTGCCAGTCTCAATTGCTAAGATCTGTGCCATCTCTGTATCTCCCAATTAGGAAACTATAGTCAACAATAAGGACTCCCTTCAGTCTTCTCAAGGCTGAACAGAGACGGCTGTCACAGCTTCTCCTCATACATACTATGCTCCAACCCCTTGTGATCTAGTACAATGTTAGACTTATTCCAGCTTATGCTGAAGAGCCCCAAACTGGACATAACATTCCATATGTTGGGGTTGTTTAGCCTAGAGAAGAGAAGGCTGAGGGGAGGCCTTATTTCTCTCTACAGCTACCTGAAAGGAGGCTATAGAGAGGAGGGAGTTGGTCTGTTCTCCCAAGTGACAGGTGACAGGACAAGATCCGCCAGGGGAGGATAAGGCCAGACATCAGAAAAAAAACTTTTATGGAAAAAAAGTCATTGGGCACTGGAACAGGCTGACCAGGGAGATGCTTGAATCATCATCCCTGGAAGTGTTTAAAAGATGAGGTGCTGAGGGTCATGGTTTAGTGTTTGATAGGAATTATTTGAGTCAATGATCTTGTGGGTCTTTTCCAACCTAGTGATTCTGTGATTCTGTGATATGCAGTCTCACATGAGGCAAAGGGAAGGGAAAGATCACCCCCCTACACCTGCTGTCCATTAGAAGTCTTTGGAGATGGCTGGGGCCTGGAGTATGAAGTACGAGTAGAGACTGAGGTGTTTGACTTTTTCAGTCCAAAGGCAAATTAAAAGCTGTTTGTAGGTGTCTGTCTGGTGTTGCACAGAAAATTAAACCAAACACTTCTCTGTAGTAGAATATGTAAAAGAAAAGGCAAAGGACAACTGTTTTTTGGAGCACTTAGGCTGGACATTAAGAAAAGAATTCAGCAGTATAATACTGCAGCAAAAAAGAAGAGGATATGAATAAAGGTGGCAGGATCTTCTTCCTTGGAGGAATTCAAGATCTTTCTGATCAAATGATGCTGCTGACATGATCTAGTCCAGGTATGAGTTATAGTGGATGTGGTAGGAGTAGATGACCTTCAGAGATTCCTTCAAATCAACCCTTTTATTTTTAATCACCGGTTTTCATGATTGATCATTTTTGTAACTCCTCCAGGATTGGTTTTATATAATATGCTTTTTAGTGCATTTATGGCCAAATGAAACACATTTTTCTTTTATATATATTTGCAAACACATAGATTGCGTAGCTCAGGTTCAAGAGATGAGAGGGAAGTCTGTTTACAGCATGATTAGGGTGTATCCCTTGAAATTTTTCTGAATCACAGGTCCATGCATTTCCTTTTCACAAGCAAGTATACTTTGGTCACATAATGTTGACTTCAAGTAGGTGAATATATTGGATATTCTTAGGGTTTTTTAGGATTTCAGGAAAAGTCACTGACCCTTAGCTAGACAAGGTTTGTAGTGTTGGCCTTTGTAATTGTTATTACAGTCCACAGAGAGAGAGCACCCACCTTGTGGACTTGATTATCTTTTTCATGTACTGAAAGGTGCCATACATCCATGTACAGATATTCCATGACTTTTGAGTTCAGTGAAAAAAACCTGAAGCAACACACATACTGTACATATTTGCAACATTCCAATAGCTTATGGTCTGCTTTTCTTTTCTGTTGTTGTTGTTTACTTATTATTTTTTTTAAATCAATAGTTTATATGTCCCATTCTTTCAGTGTCTATCGCTTTCAGTTCTGCCTCCTTATGCATCATCTACAAACTTTTAATGACTAACATATTAACCTCCAACCTTATTTGTTGTATTGTTAGTCAAATACTACATAGCTTAGGAATTTTTAGTTTAAAGTGTTCTCAACATTATTTTGATTATCTTTTTTTTAAAAAAAATCTGGAGTAGCATTCAAGCCCACTAGGCATAAAGAGCCTCTACAATTCTAAATAACATAATTCCTCTTCTCTCCTCTCTTCCTCTCCCCTCTCCTCTCCCTTGACAGACACTTTGTAAAATTAGTGTACTCTCTGAATGCCACAGAAAATTTTTAAAAAGGTGTAAATAAAATAAATACCAGAAAGTTGATGAACAGCAAGCCTAAGAGACCTTGACAATTGTAACTATGAGAAATAAGTGCAAGTACTGTGAAAACCAAATACGGATAGCATGACAGAAATGAAAAAGGGGAGGTAGGTGACAAGTACATCTACTGAACTGCCACAAATAGCGATTATGTCATAATGATCAAAAGACAAGCTGGCAAACATAAGAAACAATGTAGCCCTGAAGTAAATAAAGGAAGTGATCCTGATGCAAACTCAAAACTAGACCTTGGTTTTGGAGCAAATTGTAGCAACAGCAGAAGCAGCAGCTGTATTACATAAAAGTGTTCTTGCCAGTAGCAAGGATAATGGTTTACGTAGCGTGCAAGTAGGAGATTGAAAGAAAACAGAATAGAAAATCCTTCAAAACATAGGCTATAGAAGTGTAAAGGAATAATAAAGTATAGAAATGTGTGACTCATAGCAACAAAATTCATATGAGAGGTCATGGTGTGACTATGAATGTTTCCTTAGAATATTGCCTTTACCAACAATGATTTTTTTTTAGTCTACAGCAATTAGATACAACCAATTAATTTTGTTATAGTAGTGGAATGTTATTGGAGGTTTCAAATGGTCTACCATTATTCATTAAAAATACCCATTATAAAACAGGATTCTTAACAGGAGATAATGTTTGTCTTCAGTAAACTTTATAGTAGTCCATACAATTTATAATATCTGCGGTACAGGAAAACCCAGATTGCTTATTTTAGGTTTCCAACTAAATGCCTGAATATTGATAGAATGGTCCAAACAGACTGTTTAAGTTGTTTACACTCCTCATAGAGCTGGTAGAGATAAACATTTATATAGAATAAAACAGAAAACATGCAAAAGACACAGCTGCTTAAAGCCAGCAAAAGGAAACCCAGGCTATGAAAGCATGCCTGCTTTGTTGCTACTCCACAGTTTAGGCTTTTGGGTCAATTTAGAAGATAAAATTTATTATTTTCTCTGAGAGAATATAAGATTAATTATTTTAAGACTGAGGAATTAGGGAATAATAAATTTTGCATAAAAATTTAGCAGTGGAACTACTCATAAAGACAATTAGCAGCCTCAATTTTTTAACTTCCTCCCTAGGCAAAGCCAAAGAGTTGTCTACAACCTGAAAGATTTCTCTGTGTGTTCAGGTCCTAAGGACACACATGGGCTTCACAGTCCTGCCCAAGTTCCATTCTTGGATCAGCCCCATTCTTTATGCCCTCTGACAACTATACATTATACGGTAGATGGGTCTCAAAAGTGAATAAACTGTCTTTTCTTGTGGAAGCCAATGCACATGACTTTCTGTCAAACCGTTACACTGTTTCACAGCAGAAGCATGGACTCTCAACTGCTTGAATTAAGCGTGTACTACTGTTCTCCCTGTCTTCATTCTGAAGATATACATCTAGTTTTCTTCAAGAGAAACTGTGGTACGTTTAACAACACAGTGTGCACCAGTTTCTATTTAAGAGAGATAATGTTACCTCTACTTTGTATGGGATATAACAACACAACTCTTAGGTGCTGAATGATAGAATATGGTATGTGTTTACTCTTCCTCGGGCTTGTCTCCTCTTGAGCAAAGTGGATGAATCATACCTTTTGAATGCAGATTTCCTTTGAGTCAATATGGTAGTATTTTGGCCCAGAGACATAATTATTATTTTTAATATTTTTGTTTGTTTGTTAGCTTTTTGTTTTTTTTTTTCCCCCCTCCATTATGTCTGCAATGTTGTGGATGCTGTGATGCATCCCTGAGGGACTGTAAGCAGTATTTATAACATGAAATAAAAGATGCATCACATGCCTTCAGATCTAGTGTTAGGGCTTGCGGAGATATTAGAAGCTGTAATGCTGGATGAGGCATATATGGCAATCAAAGATTTGAGGAAATTAGCTGGCTATAGTGTTCATAGTAGCTTTATAAAGTGATCTCTGGAGTTAGTTACCTCCAAATCCGTATCACTAGTTATCTTAAGAAAAGTTAGTCCACTGTAAAATCAAATAATGAAACCAGTCATGTAGAAAATTACCATTCATGCATATTGCAATAAGAATATAAGTATTTATAAGGCAGACAAACAGAAGAACATTGCCCAGGTAACAGAGTTATTTCACAATGAAGAAATATCCTTTACAGAAAACAATAGAGATGGTTTAGAGATGCAGGGACACAACACAGAGTTTAGAGGACTGCTGAGAGTGTTGGTTTTAGCTACTTTGCCTCATGAATTGGTTGCTGTGTAGAATGGACTTAGACCATTTTGTGGTTGTTAGCAAAATGAACTATGACTATCTACTCGAGATAAGGAAGATGCACTAAAAAAGCAAACAGTTCCCAGACAAGTCACACATGAAAGAATTCCTGTCTCCAGACTTTACATATGCAGTTTAAACATCACTTCCCTGAGCTTGACATCTTTATAGCCAACCCTTAATAGTTGTTGAAGGCAAATGGACATTTTTAGATATATGAACTCATCCCTACTTTTGGACAACATAAATCTTTGAGTCTTACAAACTTCTAGTTCTTTCTGTCACTACAAAGAAGCCTAGAGTAATCACATGAGCTACAGATACTGACATTTGTAATACGGATTTCACCCAAACTAAAAATTTCAGTTGATTTTTCAAGTCTGATGAGACCTTAAGCTTAATGACTTAACGCAACATGGTTACTAGTGATGACTTGTTCTCAGAATAAGATTCTACACTTTTCATCATATATACAGTGAGTCAGTAAATTCCCCTCTCCAGCTGCAAGTCTAGCTAACAAAGCACATCCTAACATTTTCTCCAAAATTCTACACAAAACCACACAGTCCTGGTTTGGTTTTATTTCTGAAAGAACCTTCTATCTCTCAAGCATTTTTCTCAGATTTCATGCATAATGGAAAATTATGAAATACACAACAAGTATGTCTTTGATATCTACATTTCTAGCTTTCTAAGTATTAAACCTCATTTTATACTTTCAATTCAACTATCCATTCACTTTTACAGGAAGTATACGTTACTCAGACATTAGATTCAAGGTTCACTTGAATCTAAGGTTTCCTGTCTTAAAGATTTTCTCTTTCTGATAAACATTAGGAAAAAAAACTCTAGAATTCACTCCAGGTAGAAATTGTCATTGTGTGTGTAGACTCATAAAAGGATATATTTGTTGAATAGAGATTACACTCCCTGAGGCCTTTAAAGTTTTAGCAGTCATAATAAGAGAAACGTTCAAGTTTCCTAATGAGTAGTAAATATCTGTTTTCTCCTCCCTTCTTTACTTGCACAGATAATGGAACATACTGTAGTCACTTCCAATGAAAGCAGAACTGTTATAGGGATGCAGCAGTTTTCAGCTTCTTAATACTTTTTAATTACAAGACTTATCCAGCTTACTGATTGAAAAAGTAGACATTAAGGAACGGATTCTCGTTTATGCTCAAGCTTCTTTAGTTTATTTTGGCTATGTAAAGGGTACTAATTTGTTAAATTCTCACTCAAATCCTTTTTTTTTGTTAAACTACTGCTTCCATTATCACACTCATTTACATTTAGTATGAATATACATTTAGCATAGTTGATAACAATGAGCTCTTTCATTAATTAACATAATTAGTATATAATTAGAAAATCCAAAGAAATTCTGAGATGTTATGAACATTTAAGAAAGATTGTCTTTGAAACTGACTTTTGCCTGTGGCTTTTAAGTAATATGTTGATCATTAATAATTTGTGATGCATAATTTGACAAAGGTTTTTTTAACTTAAGCAGTAATTCCAACAGAAGAATATAAATCATAGAATCATAGAAGCATAGAATCATCGAATCATAGAATCGCTTAGGTTAGAAGGAACCTCAAAGATCATCTAGTTCCCACCTCCCTGCCATGGGCAGGGACATCCCACCAAATCATGCTGCCCAAGACCCCATCTAGCCTCACTTTGAAGACTTCCAGGTATGGGGCATCTATGACTTCCCTTGGCAACCTCTGCCAGTATCTCACTGCTCTCATAGGGAAGAAATTCTTCCTTAGACCTAGCCTAAATCTGCCCCCCTCCAGCTTATACCCATTCCCCCTTGCCCTATCACCACATGCCTTTATGAATACTCCCTCTCCAGATTTCTTGTAGGCCCCTTTCATATACTAGAAGGTCACTACAAGATCTCCTCGAAGCCTTCTCTTCTCCAGTCTGAACAAGCCTGATTCTCTCAGACCATCCTCATATGGAAGGCACTCCAGCCCCCTGATTATCTTTGTAGCTCTCCTCTGGACCCATTCCAAGAGTTCCATATCCTTCTTACACTGAGGATTCCAGAACTGGTCACAGTACTCCAAATGAGGCCTCACAAGAGAGGAATAGAGTGACAGAATCACCTCCCTTGACCTCCTGGCCCCACTTTTGATGTAGCCCAGGATACAGTTGGCCTTCTGGGCTGCAGGCATATATCGCCAGCTCATGTCATGCTTGTCCTTGACCAGCACCCCAAGTCCTTCTCTGCAGGGCTGTTCTCAATCATGTCAGCCCCTATAGTGTACTGGATTTGGGGATTGCCCCAAACCAGCTGCAGGACTTTGCACTTGGCCTTCTTGAACCTCATGAGGTTCTCAGAGGCCCATGTCTCCAGCTTGTCCAGGTCCCTCTGGATGACATCCCATTCTTCTAGCGTGGCAACTACACCACTCAGCTTGGTGTCATCTGCAAACCTGGTGAGGGTGCATTCAATCTCACTGTCAATATAATTGATGAAGAAATTAAACAGCACCTGTCCCAGTATGGACCCCTGAGGGATGCCACTTGTCATAGATCTCCATCTAGACTTTGAGCCATTGACCACTATTCTCTGAATACAGCCATCCAAGCAGTTTCTTACCCATCATACAGTCCACCCATCAAATCCGTATCTCTCCAATTTGGAGAGAAGGTGTTGTGGGGGACTGTGTCAAAGGCTTTATAGAAGTTTAGATAGGTCACATACATCAATTTACCCATGTCCAGTGCTGCAGCTACACCATCATAGAAATCGACTAAGTTGATAGTACAGGATTTGCCTCTGGTGAAACTGTGCTGGCTGCCATTAATCACCTCTATGTCCTCCATATGCTTTAGTATAGCTTCCAGGAGGATGTGTTCCATGTTCCATGTGTTCCCAGGCACAGATATGAGGCTGGCAGGTCGGTAGATACCAGGGTCATCTTTTCTACCCTTTTTAAAAGTGGGGACAATGTTACCCTTCTTCTGGACACCAGGGACTTCTCCTGATTGCCATGACTTTTCAAATATCATGGAGAGAGGCTTAAGAACTGCATCTCTCAATTCCTTCAGGACTCTGTTATGCACCTCATCAGGTCCCATAGTCTTATATATGTTCGTGTTCCTCAGGTGGTCACAAATCTCATCCTCCTCTACTGTGGGAGGGAGTTTAACCCCTGGTCACCATCTTGCTGTCCCCATGGTGCAGAAGGGGTGAGGAGAGTAGTTATTGGTGAAGACTGAGGCAAAAAAGTTGTTAAGTACCTCACCCTTTTCCTCATCTGTTGATACATAATCATAATTTCCAACCATCAATGGGGGTACATTCTCTTCGACCGTACTCTTTTGGTTGACATACCTGTAGAAGCCCTTTTTGTGAGTCTCTACTTCTTTTGCCAAGTTCAGCTCCCGCTGTGCCTTGGCCTTCCTGAATTCATCCCTACATACCAGGCAGCGTCCCTGTACACATCTGAGGTTACCCATCGCTGCTTGTACTGCCTGTGCACTTCCCTCTTCTTCTTTAGTTTATCCAGCAAGTCTCAACTCAGCCACACCAATCTCTTCCTTTTCCTGCCTGATTTTCTACATATGGGGACTGAGTGACCTTGCGCTTTATGTAAAGCAACCTTAAATATTTGCCAGCTCTATTCCAATTCCTTGTCTCAGAGGACCGTGTCCCAAGGGGGTCCTAACAAGCAATTCCTTGAAGAGTTGGA
>WAAB01016148.1:0-64073 GCA_013389865.1 Piaya cayana
TTTAAGTCAAGAAGTCTCTTCTTGAACTGTGTACTTGCCTAATTAGAGACTCCTTCAGTAGCTGGATGTCGCAATGCTTATTGCAGATATCTCCAACAGGTCATGGCCAGCTAGAAGATCTCTTGGCTGGTGGAGTTTGAGCTGTTCACCTGCCTTTCTGTTTTTCTGGTTCCCTTTCTAAGGATTAGTCTGTTCCCAGTTTGCTCAGCAGGCATTTTCCCCACAGTGCCAGTGTTGTCTTGGTGGCATGTAAGCACCTAGTATGCAGTGAGACGGGGAGAGTTTAATAAAAAAATAGGGTTTGAATCAAAAAATATAATGAAGATTTCTTTTGCATTCATTTTACAATGAGTGTCTGTATAACAGCTTTGAGATCTCAATTTTCAAATATATTTCAGTTTCTCTTCTGTAGAATGGGAATTACTGTACTTTCCCATTCCCTACGCTGAGGCCTAATTTATCAATATTTACAAAACTCTAAGATCCTCAGCTGGAAAGAGACATAGATTTAGAAGTGTATAAACAAACATGAGCAAAAACCTGGAATAACAACTGTGTGTTTTGGCATTAGAATTAAAAAGTTGCTTTTGCTGTCTTCCCCAGCATTGTGAAGCACCTCACAACGTGTAGTCCACCCATTCCCTATAGCGCTCTCAAATGCATTTTTAGGGCCAGAACAGCAAAAAGCTTTTCCCAACAAGGAGAAAGAGTAGAGGTCACAAGGCAGGAGTTGTGCAATACGTCACAAAACAAACCTTCTGAAATTACAGGTATTAAGGAGGAAAATCCACAATCTAAAGCTCTTTTCCACTGAGGAGTTATTTTGATAATATTTAGTGTATTTAAAATGCTCTGTATGAAAAGCAGACAGTTCAGTTTGCATGATCTCAGTGCTTTTGATACCTTTTACAATCCATTGGAAGTGCAGCTGCTGTGTTCTGATGAGATTTCCAAGCACACCTCAGTCTCTTCAATCCTCATGAGGAGCTCTTAGCTTGATGGGATTTCCAAGTATTATTTAAAGAATATGCTACTACTGTTTCCCAGGAGGAAGAACTAGACATTACTTCTGTTTAGGAAGCAGTTCTAGAACTTGGACATCAGATAAATATTAAATATTCTAGTGATGAAAAAGATACCCTGTGATACAGCCTTTCTGTACCTCTGCAGCAATCCCTGTCAAATCTTCTACAGAAGCATCAGACGGGCAGATAATTTTTCAAGGAACATTATCTCCTGACATCTGAGACTGCAGAAATCAAAACACTTTTTTTCTGTAGCAAAAGAGAAGCACAGAAAAATAGAATATGCATCATAAAATATGTAGGTTTGATCTTCAGATGTTTTCTGGTCTTTGACCTAAAAATACTCCTTGCCATGGTCTAGAAGTGAAGAGGGCTGTTCACTCTCAGTTGTCATTAGCTGTTACAATCATTAGAAAATATTGGGAAGGCTTGTGGACAGATATCTGTGGGACAATGGTAACAGCAGTGGAGTGATACTCCTGTGACGACATGCCCCCAAAATTCAGTTCAAGAACCCTGTAACCTGTGTTGCTTTCTCTTATGATAACCTTTGATGTGTTCTAAAGGTCACAAACAAGAAAAGAGCTTGCTGAAAATTAAAGGCTTGTTTTTGAGATCTCTTAAGAGTGAGAGGAGGAAGAAGAGATGACTGAAAATGCCCTTAGAACTGCACTTTACCAGAAATTGAGGCAATCATTAGCTCTCTCAGCTCTAGGCTTAGCTGAGCTACAAATATACCAGCTTCCCTGCCAGAGGGTTACATCACGACCACAGAAGTTAAACAAAACCTTTTCCATTCTGTAATTTAAAAACAGCTTAATGGAGGAGATTTCGTATTAACAGGGTGGTTTCTTCCCCATAGCAGCAGCGATCATGGAAAAATTGACCTGTGCCCACTTTAGTCTTGACTTGCCTATTCCCGACTCTTCTAAAGAGATTGTTTCTTAGGTGCTTAGCTGTGACCCTTCAAGTGTGTTCATTTTGATTCCTTACATGGACAGCTGTCCACAGAACACGCTCTCTTCTTGTCTAGATTCTCTGAAAAACTTAAATTAAACGAAGCCTGAGCTACACTCAAACTGAACAAGGACAGCAAGACCTGTTTGCAGTAGAACTGGTTCAAAGAAAACAAATCACAAGCAAATCAGCCTCTTGTGGTGTTTCCCTAAGAGAAGTTTGCAAACCTTTGAAGAAGCTTTCATTTTAAAGCCCACCCAGTGAGTCTTCTCTGATCTTGTGGCCTGAGCACTAAGGTCCCTTAGAAGAAAATCACTGAAGTAGAGGGACAAGACTGGGATGGATGTACCAGCACAGAAAAAGTCTGCAGTGAGAGCTCATGCTTTTGTACGTTTTTCTCTATGTTGATCATTGCTACCTTCATCTTTTTATTGTTATGACTCTGAGACATGTGCCTTTATGGGTCTCATGTTCTGTGTCAAACCCATCCTCCGATTTTTCCTTTGCTTGTCCCTTGTTTAACACACCCATCTGTCTGCACACTCTGCATCTTACCGTCACACACTTAAATAAAGGGTATTAAGAGCTGAGTCACAAAAAGCAACCTGGGAAAGACAAAAAAAGGTAGGAGAAAATCAAGTCCTTGGTGTAGCATACCTGTCTTTCCTGGAAATCTGCTGGTTTACAGACAGCTTTTAGTCATGCAGCAAGACCCACAGCCTCTCTGACTTCTCCTGCAAGTCCAGGGCAGAAAGCTAAGTACCCCGGTGACCCGAGCGGCTCTGTCTGTGCCAACACCTCTCCTGCCTTCACTTACCATGAAAACCTTTGGCTCTCTCTGACAGTCACTGTGCCATTTCCGATTAAAATCCTCAGGGCAGTAACTGATTTTTGTCAGAATTTAACGGCTGCCAACACTAATAGAGAAGGGAATTTTGACTTCTCAGATGATGCACTCATACGCCCTTTTCATAAATAGGTGGTTAGTCAGCCAGAAACGGTTAGAGCAGTCCCCCCGTCCCCCCCCAACTTATTATTCCCCAACTCTCTGCATTCTTTATTTCCATCGTTGCAAAGTTTAAGTACTAAAGGAAGACTGAACTATTCAGCCACCTGTGCATTGCAGCACGAACACCACAGCCCCACCGGGCTTCATGTGGATGCACTCTGACTGCCTCGCACTCCTAAGAAATAGAGAAAAAAAATAACGGTGCTTGCTGAGGCCATTCACACCATCACCTGGCAGCGATCTCTGGGGGCAGCACTGCCCAGACCCTGGGGGGCACAAGGGCATTGGGGTGGGCACCACCTGGACCCCAGGATGCTGTGGGGGTACTGAGGTTATCACGAGCTTTACCCCAGGATGCTGTGGGGGCACTGGGTTTGGCACCATCTGGGATGCTGTGGGGGCACTGGGGTTGGCACCACCTGGATCCCGGGATGCTGTGGGGGCACTGGGGTTGCCACTAGCCGGACCCCGGGATGCTGTGGGGGCACTGGGGTTGCCACTAGCCGGACCCTGGGATGCTGTGGGGGTACTGGGGTTGGCACCACCCAGGATGCCGTGGGGGCATCAGGATCACCCGGACCGCAGGATGCTGTGGGGGCATCGGGATCAGTACCAGCCGGGATGCTGGGGGGGCATCAGAGGTGGCAGCACCCAGGATGCTGTAGGGGCACCAGAGTTGGAATCACCCAGACCCCGGGATGCTGTGGGGGCACTGGGGTTGGCACCAGCCGAGATGCTGTCAGGGCACTGGGGTTGGCACCTACCGGGACGCCGTGGAGGCACCGGGGTCAGTAGCAGCCGGGATGCCGTCGGGTCACTGGGGTTGGCACCTCCCAGGATGCCGCGGAGGCACCGAGGTCGGCACCTCCCGGGATGCCGTCGGGGCACCGGGGTCGGCACCTCCCGGTGGCAGCTGCCGCCGCCCCGCCTCTCCCGAAGCCCTGGTGAACCGCTTGCCCCGCGGCGGGCAGAGCCGCCCGGCCCCACCTCACCCCACCCGTGGCTCCCATTGGCCCCCGAGGAAAGTCCAGCGAGCCTCCGGCCGCTCCCCTCGCTCTATATCTGCGCATCCCGGCGCCGGGGCGGGGGGTCTCCGCGACGATGGCAGCCGGCGGCCTCCTCCTGCGGCTCCGNCAGGCCGAGTATCACCGCCGCTTCGGCAAGATCTTCCGCATGAAGCTCGGGGCTTTCGACTCGGTGCACATCGCCGACCCCTCCCTCCTGGCAGCCCTGTACCGCCGGGAGAGCGCCTGCCCGCAGCGCCTCGAGATCAAGCCCTGGAAAGCCTATCGCGACTATCGCGGAGAGGGCTACGGGCTCCTCATCCTGTGAGTGGCACCCGCCGTACCCGAGGGGGGGCGGGAGGGGCGGGCTGCTCCCTGGGCTGGGGGCGAGGAGGGGGATGCTGCAGGTGAAGTGGGGGAGACGCTGCAGGTGAGGTGGAGGAGATGCTGCATGTGAGGTGGTGGCGATGCTGCAGGTGAAGTGGTGGGGATGTTTCAGGTGAGGTGGTGGGGATGCTGCGGGGGAGGGGGGGGGGATGCTTCGGGGGAGGGGGGGGGGTGGTGTAGGNGGGGGGATGCTGCGAGTGAGGAGGGGGGGATGCTGCAGGTGAGGTGGTGGGGATGCTTCAGGTGAGGTTGTGGGGATAATATGGGTGAAGTGATGGGGGTGCTGCAGGTGAGGTGGTGGGGATGCTTTGGGTGAGGAGGTGGGGATGCTGTGGGTGAAGTGATGGGGATGCTGCATGTGAGGTGGTGGAGATGCTGTGGGTGAGGTGAGGATGCTATGGGTGAAGTGGTGGGGATGCTGTGGGCAAGGTGACAATGTTGTGGACAAGGTGGTGGGGATGCTGTTTGCCACCGGAGCCTCTGCCCCGAGCAGGATTCATCCCCTGGCTCCCAAAAAGCATCTGAGTGCCCCATCAGGGTGGTGAAGGCACTTCTCCCCTGGGTTGTGGTGCTGCACGTGCTGTGGGTTTGTGGTTTTTTCCTTCCTTCCTTCCTTCCTTCCTTCCTTCCTTCCTTCCTTCTTTCAGCCTTTCTCTTTTCAAACTCGCTGGTTTTAATTCAATCTAGGGAAGGAAAGGACTGGCAGAGGGTAAGAAGTGCCTTTCAAAAGAAATTAATGAAGCCCAGGGAAGTTGCAAAACTGGATACCACAGTCAATGAGGTATGGTGCGTGGAGAAATTCCTTCTCTATCCCCGCTTCCTTAGAAACCCGGGAAATAAAAGCAGATCTGGATTATATGGTTTATCTGGATAGGAGCTGATCTGCTCTACAGACATAAAGACGTGAGTTAATACTCTGAAATAACTCATAGAATAATAAGTACAAAAAGATATCAGAGTCTGACCACAAGTGAGAAAACACAGAAAGCTTAGTTGAGATTGTCTCCACAGAACAGTAAGATGATTCCAGAATAACACAGGCTTCTGCAAACAGAGTTTTTGCTTCCTTTTCTGGCATTCAGTGGGTTTTGCTTTTATTTCTTCATTCTTATGTTCCTCCTGTCAGAGACCACCAGTATTCCTCATTGATTTGCAGGAGCATCTGCAATAAACAGCTTAATCCTCTTTATTTTGAAACTCCAGTATTATCTCAGCGTCAGACCGAAGCTTTTCATCCCTGTGGAGGAAAGCTCAGTTTGTCGAAGTACGAACAGTCATAGCTTGAGAGTCATATAGAATCCAAACGTGGGTTAACAGAGTAGGAACCTGAATCTTGTTCAAAGCACAAGAAACAAGCATCCCTCTCTTATGTGAGATTGTTATCTATTTAAAAACAGTTGAAATGTTAAATACACAAGATTTTTATTACTTAATGTCATTTGAATCCTTTCTTTTCTCTCTCTTCTCTCCACCGCTTAGGTTCTGGAGGACTTTATGCACAGAATAGATGAAGTTTGTAACCCCAGTGGACAAATAGAAGATGTCTATTCAGAATTCAACAAATGGTCATTTGAAAGTAAGTTGGTTTTTTTTTGTTGGTTTGTATTTTGTACCTGCCATGGCAGGTTAAAATGCATCAATGAGGGCAGCAGAGGCTGTTTCCAAATTCTCAGCTACAATATCACAGAAGGGAGGTTGCAGATAAGCCAGAGGACTGTTATAAGAAGTGTAGAATTCATCAGCATCTATGTGCTTGTGAAAAAAATAATCAAACATTATTGATGTCTTATAAATCCCAAACCTGGGGAAACACAGTGCGTTTATCTAGGGTGGGATCAGGTAGCACATGACCGGTTTTGCCCATCTGATATTTGTTAATTGTCAGCGGGACAAAATGAATGATCCCACAAGAGTGAATAAGTATTTGCTGTAGACTAGGGCTGGAAAATCCCATTTACACTGTTTACATTGGAACAGAGAAGCTTTAGAACTAAGTGACCGAGACAGGAGCCTCCATCCTTAGAAACCTTTCAGAATACAGTAAGGAAGCATTTGCCAGGAATGACCTGGGGCAGAAGAAACTGCATCAGTGGCTCCTAACAAGGAGAGATGGTCACGTATGATGTGTTACTCACAGGCTCTGTCAGACACGTCTTCTCTTGGCTGGCTCATCTCGGCACCCTGGGTACTGAGTTTCCAAAAGTGTTTTAAAAGTTTGGTTTTTTTCCACTGTCAGTGGTGACGGCTACTTTTGGAAAAGGAGAAATAGGATGCGAAAGCTTTGGGGAGAGAGAAGAGCAAGTGGAAAGAGGTGGAACGTGGTAAAGTGTGGGATGCAGCCAGTGTTTACAAGTGGTTTCTGGTTGCAGAAAGGGCTGGGATTAGATGGCCTCTTTGGGGCCTGTTTCCCTGTGACTCAGTTCTCTTCTGTAGCTTTTAGGAACAACTTACTTGCCATGCTTGGCAGACTGATCTGCTGCTCATGGGAGGGAATCAGTAAGGAATCTTCATGAAGAAAGTGCTACTGCAAGGGCCTCTTAGCCAAGGCAAACACACACAGTGTTGTGCTGTGCTCTTCTCACAGTTGTGTATCATAGAACTGAGACTGTATTTCACAAGGATAATCCAAGCCATTCCTTAACAATAGATGATGGACACCATTCACTATTTTGTTTATATAATTTATTGATAATATTTCTTAACAACAGGTATCTGCCTGGTGCTGTATGGAAAGAGATTTGGTCTCCTGCAGCAGGATGTAGAAGAAGAAAGCTTGAACTTCATCAAGGCTGTAAAAACGGTATGGAAGAGTATTTACCAGGGCTGTAGGGATTTTCTACCCCTTCAACTAATCATAGAATCATAGAATCATAGAATCACCAGGTTGGAAGAGACCCACCGGATCATTGAGTCCAACCATTCCCATCAAACACTAAACCATGTCCCTCAGCACCTCATCCACCCGCGAGTCAACCCCCTCCCTGGGCAGCCTCTGCCAGTGCCCAATCACCCTTTCTGGNCAATTTTAATGGCTCACCTGAAAAAAAAAAGAAACTTAAACTCTTGTGCTACATGTGCATTGGCAACTTTATACATCCAAGGCGATGCTAGTACCGGCCATCCAAGTGTCTCATTGTGAAATACCTACATGTGCAGGGGAGAACTGCTGAATGGACAGCAGGGTAATTCTGGAAATTTAGTTGTCAGGGGAGTTGGTTAACTTTACTCTCCCTCCGAGATACCTGTTGTGCAACCCTGCTGGTTGTTGGGTGGGACTCTTGGAGTTGTGTGGGATTATGCAAATGCGCTGGATTCGGAGCTTAGTCACTCCTGTAAACACACCTGCTGTGCATCTTGCTGCAACTTGGACTCCATTGATAAATATCTCCCTAATTTTAGCATCTAAAAGACAGGTATCTAGCCCAGCCAGGTTTTTTAAGCTTCATCTGTTGTCAAGGGACAAAGAGGCACTGAAAAAGGGTGGCTGTCCCCTTCTAAAACAGGCACTTAAAATAGATCGGATGCATCACCCACTGGAGCAGCCTCCTATCCACCACAGGCCGTCCCTAATTTTTAGCTGGATACAGTTTAAGTAGTTTGAGACCTATCCTTTCTGGCCAGGATGGAAAATCTGTGAGAATCCTGACTTCCTGGAAATTGCCTCCTACTTTTCAGTCTCATTTTGCCCAGAGATTGCAAGGAGATAGCTAAAAGAAAGATTTCAAAACCTCTTTCTCCACCACAGATGATGGCTACTTTTGGGATGATGATGGTAACCCCCGTGGAGCTTCACAAGGGTCTGAACACAAAAGTCTGGCAAGCCCATACTAAAGCTTGGGATGATATATTTAAAACAGGTTATTGTTTGAAACATGATTTCTCTCCTTTCCCTTTGTCTCTGTTTCCTGCTTGGTGGAATTAACTTTCTTTGTACTTACGACTGCCCTGCGATGCTGTTAATTGCTGCCTTCAACAGAGATTGAGACACCTTTGCTGCAGCTAAACCACCAACCTCTTCCAAGCATGGGAACGCTGATTTCTTATGACTAACACTCAGGTCTGATTGTGGGGTGATATCCAGTCCCCAGGGAAACCCCAGAAATTTTGAGAGCCAGCAACATCATGAGTTTACTTTAATCTGTCATAAAAGTAAATAGCCAGCAAGCGTGTGATCTCTTCAAAGACACGAGTGAGAAAAAAGTCCTCCCTCAAAGAGAGTCGTTTTCTTGAGGAACAAGTGCTTATACATGAAACCAAAGCCTCTTTGCTAAAGAAAAAAGAAATTATCAGTTTGCTGAACAACCTGGAATATAGTCACAAGAATTAAAAAGAGAAGAAATTGAAATCATAGAGTACTATTTAACTTTATGACAACAGTTTCCATCTATTTAAGATCATAGAATCATAGAATAACCAGGTTGGAAGAGACCCACGGGATCATCAAGTCAAATCATTCCTATCGGAATGATGAATTAGCCTTCAAGGTTACAAAACATATTCTAATTCCAGGTCAGAAGTTAAGTTTATATTTTTCAGTGTTTTGCTAGATAGTGATAGAGCTAAAGAGCAAGAAAGGCTTTAGCATTTGGTTGACTCTAATGCTGAGTGATGTACTTTTGTAGCTCTGAGTGCTTGATACTTCAGGACTTCTGGTCATGCCAGTCACGTGTGCAATTATTTCATTTCTTCCTAGTCCATGGGTTTTAAGAAAGACACTTTAAACCAATTTTGTTCAGGAAAAAACACTTTGACGCTTTTGCTTTGACATGAATAGTTCCTTACTAGGAACTGGTCTTAATAATTGTGATAACCATGGGAAAGAATAGGCAAAATCTATTCAGCTATATTTAAAAAATAATAAAAATTTAAAAGTAGGAATTTGGCATCTGTTTTGGCCTTTCACTCATAAATCAAAGGCTTAAATATCCCCTTGGGAAGTCTGAGTGCTAAGTCTCTAATTTTTTGACATCATGATGCCCTTTGAAAATCCAAGCTAATGAATGCTACACGCCTGTATTTCTGTTTGCTAAGTATTTCACTCATCACTGATTTTCTTTCCTAACTGAAGGAATCAGAATTCCTGATGGTTTGCAGGAACTTCTGCTCAGAAGTGATTTCTGTGACTGAGCTTTTTGTCTAAAAATTGAAAATACTGTTATTTATTCACTATAATGCTAATTGCTTGGAAAAAAAAGAGCGTGGTGGGATGTCTTCTTTGAAAATTTTGCATGTGGGACATATTCTTGCTTTTATTTTTCTTGGGGTTTTTTAGTGATTTTCCATTATTTATTTCCATTATTTACTCCTCCCTCCTCAGCCAAGCACTCAATTGACTGTCGGCTGGAAAAACACTCTGCGAACCCTCAGGAGGATTTCCTGTGCGACATCTACTCTGAAGGACACCTGTCCAAGAAGGAGCTGTACGCTACCATTGCAGAGCTCCAGATTGCTGGAGTTGAAACGGTAAACCCGACTTTCCAAGAGCTTGTTACAACTATCACCCTTTGAATTCCTTGCTTTCTTCCGTAACGTAACCATCACATCATCTGAGAGTGAGCTAACCCTGTAGTTGCTTCAGTGGCCTAAGCACAAGTGCATTTTTACCTGAATTTTATCACTACGTTCTTTCTTCTCTTGTTTCTGTCGCCACAAGTGGAGATCTTACATTTCTTTTTGGTTTGTTGCAGACGGCCAACAGTTTGCTGTGGGCTTTGTATAACCTTTCATGCAATCCACACGTCCAGCAGAAGCTTTTCCAGGAGATACAGAGTGTTTTGGCTGCTAACGAGAATCCAAGTGCTGAGAGCTTGAAGAGCATGCCTTACCTTAAAGCATGTCTGAAAGAATCCATGAGGTAAAAGCCTCAAATAGTTTGCAAAAGCAAAATGCTTACAGGTTTTTACCTGCTAGTGTGCAATACAGAAAAAGAATTTTCTAGTATCTGTAATTTCATAGAATCATAGAATCACCAGGTTGGAAGAGGCCCACCGGGTCATCGAGTCCAACCGTTCCCATTAATCTCTAACCCATGTCCCTCAGCACCTCGTCCACTCATCCCTTAAACCCCTCCAGGGAAGGTGAATCAACCCCCTCCCTGGGCAGCCTCTGACACTGCCCAATCACCCTTTCTGTGAAAATTTTTTTCCTAATGTCCAGCCTGAACTTCCCCCAGTGGAGCTTGAGGCCATTCCCTCTTGTCCTGTCCCCTGTCACTTGGGAGAAGAGCCCAGCTCCCTCCTCTCTACAACCTCCCCTCAGGTAGTTATAGAGGTCTCTTGTTATATAAGGTAGACCTGGACATAAACAGGAATCAAAAAATGCTGGAAATTTAATCCATTTTATTTCTTTCACTGTAGATTGACACCATCAGTGCCATTTACCACTCGAACCATCGACACAGAAATGGTTATGGGAGATTACGTGCTGCCCAAAGGGGTAAGTCAATTCATCTAGTTTACTACAATAATTACACTGCCTGCACTGGTGTTGGATTGAGATAAAAATATTTCGGTGTGCTATTTCAGAAAAAAAAAATTTCAAACTTTCCCGTGATTTTCTGAGGAAACCATGACCTTTTGAATTAATCTTCAGAGAATTACACGACATCTTCTGAGAAAACTGCCTCACCTGTACTGTTGCTTTTTTTTTCCATTAACAAACTGATTTGATAGGAACGGTTGGACTCGATGATCTGGTGGGTCTCTTCCAACCTGATTCATTTGGTAACTCTAAGCCAATTTGCAGCTAGACTCTCTCTCTCTCGCTTTGTTTCTAGACCATATTAATGATCAATAGCCATGCCCTGGGTTGCAATGAAGAGTACTTTAACGGCTGGACCCAGTTCAGACCGGAGCGCTGGTTTCAGAAGGACTCCATACAGCCATTTTCTCACATTCCCTTTGGCATTGGGAAGAGGATGTGCATCGGGCGCCGCGTCGCAGAGCTGCAGCTCCACTTGGCTCTTTGCTGGGTAAATGCTCTAAATTTGTGTTCCCTACGCAGGGCCTGGGTGTTCAACATCCAACCTAGATCAGGACATCTAGAAGCCTAAAGCACACTAACCAAAATGTTTGTGGTTTCAGCTCGTTCGCAAATACCAAATCGCTGCGACTGACAACGAGCCAGTAGAAACGCTCCACTCGGGAACACTGATTCCCAGCCGGGAGCTTCCCATTGCGTTTCACAGACGATGAGGTACGTGCTAAAGGTCTCCTGAGTAGACAAGACCTTTCTTTGAACCTCATTTAGAATTTTCACAGAACTATGAGTGCAAGAGAACAGGTGTTTGCCTAAGCTTTATTCTCACAATGTGAGATTTATTAAATGCCATCACATTCTGTTACTTTTAACAGAAAATATTCAGTGTACTAAGACAAATTTTGTATGGCTTATGGCTCTCGAGTTAGCTGTCTGGTTTTAAACTCCAAGAAAGCACGACGCAAATCTGAAATGGGGAAATCAAAATGTCTATACTGTCTTTTAACTTCTCCACTGCATTTCTGGAAGCTATTTCCTGAAAAATAACATTTGGTTATAAAGAAAAAAGAAAAATGCCCTAGTGAAGTAACATTACACCAGTGCACTACAGAATTTAAATAAGAAAATTGAATTTTAGGCAGAAGGACAAGGGAAAGAAATATCTGTTTGTAAATAGACACGCAGTGTTGCAACTTCTCATACACTTTTGGTTCAAACAAACTGAATGTCAGATTTTCTGTGCACACAAGCTTATAAAAATAAGGTAAAAAAAGAAAAGCTTATTTGGGTAAAAATCTAAATGGAAAACCAGGATTTTGTTTTAGAATTAAGTCCTCAAATTAGAAATCAAGTGACACTTAAATACTGCAGGAGAACTTTCTTTGCTGGCCAACACCACAGTAAAAAAATAGCTTTTTTTGAACCCAGTATAATCTTGGTAAAGGTCTTAACTCCTTTAACTGAAGTTTGCTCAGTGCTGTTTACTTTTAAATAACAGATCACTACATAGATTCTTTTTTCTCTTTAATACAGCTTGCAGAAAGTAAATGAGAAACCTCCTGCTGCCTTCCCTCGAAAAAAAATATACATCAACTGGGAAAGTTGAAGCCTACGGTAACCAGTGGAGAAACTGCAACACGTGTCCCTTGAACGATTGCTGAGCCAGAAACTGTACCAAGAAAATCTCCCATACTGTTTTATCGGGCAAACGTGGTTAGCTAGTTCAGCTGTAATTAGTGATGTTAAGAGGAGGGAAAAATTACATGGATATTCATATTCCTGTGCAAATACACTGATCGAGTGCAGCTGGGGGACTGTACAGGACAGAGCTTGGTAACCAGCTGCGGGGTGTTAATGTGTAGCTCTTGTTAGTGCACAAGAAAAATTTTACAGCCTCAAGCAAGCTTGGAACGAGCTGGTTTCCAGTTTGTGGGTGTCATAGAGGACAGCTGGGGGAACGTCACTTACAACATAACCGGCCCTGTTAGCCTGAAGAGCTTCTAGAAGTCAGCTTAAGGGAAAAGGAACTAGCTTAGTCCTTATCAAAGGAGCAATGTCCTGAATCCAACTGAGGAGTAACAGGGCAGCCTGTAATAAGGCTAGTAACAGGGCTCGAAAAATTGGATAATTAAAGAAGAATGCTTGCCCTGAGGTTATTAACCTACTTAATAAAAGGGAAATAAGGACAAAGGTGTAGAATAGGATTTATTCCTCGTGCCTGCACAGTGCTTTGATTGGAACAGTTGCAATACTATCCCTGCCACATACTCTGCTCATACACACTCCGTGTGTATGAGCAGAGTATGTGGCAGGGATAGTATTGTGTGAAAGGCCTTATCCGCGAATGGAATCACTGGAATCCTATGGGTTCTGCCGCTACGAAATGATGATTATCCTAAGAGGATAGCTACTTCATCAGATGAGTAATATAAAGTGTGTATTTCAAAGAACCGCAAGAAGTACGGATCCTCAACGTCGTGAAGGGAACTGTCTCTTGTGGAGATTCCAATAACTGTAGCTACAGGTTAAAGTTGTCACTGCCCTGCACGTAGTGCTGTTTGTCAGCTGTTATGGCCACTGGTGTGTTTTTCCCATATTGCAGTTCTAGTACAGGTTTATATATAAATAACAACAAATGATTTGGTTTATTTTTATTTTTTTACATTCTAAAATGACGCAAGTTCTTAGCGTTTGTGGGTTTGTCTCCTGTGGGGTTTCTTTCTTTGTTTTCCTCTGCTGTTATGCTCAGGCATGTAAATTTAGCCCTATTACAATGTGTAAAGCAATTTGTGCGTCGTCTGAACCTTTCTAATCGATTTGGTAATAGTCGATTTTGTAATAAAAATAAAGATTTCTATTTTTTGCCTATAAATAGTCTTCCATAGTTTATTATTTAATCTTTGTAGCACGACAAAAGTCTTGCCTTTCATGATAACTTCTTGCAAAAAAGACATTATGGGACTTCCACCCCTCTGCTTAGTATCTTCAATGGGGTTAAACTTGAAATTCCACAAAATCAGGTTAGTTTAATTTAAGAGTGAAAATCTTCTGCTTAATTGTAACACCCTAGCTGGGAAAAAGTTTGCAGACCCCAGGTCCTGATGGGAGGGTGTAGTGGGCACTCAGCCAGCCCTTGCAAGGTGGATCCAGGGTTAGCAAGTACAGGGGAATTAATCCTCACAGCACAAATCTTTGAGGCCAAATTCCCTTTGTGCCCTTAATCTTGCCTTTCCTTCAATTCCATCCAGCCCTAGTTTTCAGGAATGTGTTAGATCCCTGCCTGCAGCCCCTCTGGCTTTGTATATTCCTACCAGACCTCAGTGAATACTGATGTCAGGAGATTTTCTGCATCCACAGAACAGTCTGAACGTGTTTCTCTGCAGCATGTACGCTACTCAGCTCTCCAGGGATGGGATTGTCCAATTTCTCTGCCAGTGTGACAAGATGAAAATCAATATAAAGTTTTGAGGAAGGATGAAACTTGTTTAAACCTTTGCAGGATCAAAAAAAGATGTGAGTGTGTGTGTGTGTATATATATATATATTTAAAAAAACGTCCATCCAGTACTGTGACTGACAGCCTGATGGTTGCGCAAAGAGCAAATCTGACAGTTATCAAGCCCGTGCTGCCTCTGCCAAGCGAATGCTGCCTCCGGCTGTGTGAATGATGGTGCAAGAAAAATCACACAGCGGGATGTGAGAATGTCACTTTTCTAAAAATCATATTGCGACGTATACTTCATAGTGAGCGTAGCTTGTGCTGTTCAAACTAACCTGATTGAGCTGGAGTGCTGGGTCCCAGAGCCAGGAGGCTGCAGGTGCTCCCTCCATCCCAGGGGAGCTTTGGCAGCTCGTGCTAAGGTGCAGGAGTGTGTGGGGACTTCTCCCTGAGCTGCTGCAGCAAAACCATACAATAAGTCTCTTGTAGTATTATAAACCAATATTCCTCCATTAGAGCCAGTGGAGTTGTGCCAATATGGAACAAATGTCAGCAGAAAGTCAGGACAATTGTTCAATTCCAGGCATATCACACTACTCCCAAATGTTGCAGTGATTTAATTTTTACAGGTAACCAAAGAGAAGGGGTGTTATCTAGTTGAACTGACCTTGACAGCCTGCTTATCAGCTATTTCAAAATACTTTATTGCTTCTGTATAGTAAATCACAGGTTCGTGCCTACTGACCTGCTTATTATTTTCTCTGTTTAAATTCAGTGGATGCAAAGATCTGTAAGAGCGTGCTCTGAGCAAGGTTTAGACAACTCTGTACAAGTCGAGGTACTTCAGGATTTCTGAAAGTGCAATAACCACTGACCTGGAAAATTTTGTTCCGGAAGCTTTGTAGATTTTTCAAGTTCCTGAAGTTTCCAAAGAACTTCATTAATCTGCTACCTCAAAGGAAACGTCCAAAGCAATTTGCCTAGGAAACAGGTAATTATCAAACTGCACAGATAATGAATGACCAAGCCAGACTTACACACTAAGAAACTCATTTGGTTTTCTTTCTCTTGTATTTCAGGAGTACAAAAAAACCACCATGATGCTTCCGAGATTAATAAATGTCTTTGAAACCTTTCAGCTACAGCCAGCTGGAAAAATTAGGTTCAGTTCCTTTCCTTGCTTCTCTGAAATTATTTGCTCATCTGGAAAGACAGACACACCACTACTCCCCTGTTATTGTTTCCTAGTTATTTCTCAGAGGGAGATAGCTGGATCGTAAAACGAATGGAATTAATTGGCCTCCACATCGACTTTCTCAACAAGGAGATAACCGAGGTTCACCTATCCAAAAGGAAGTTAATTCTGTTCAGGCTTTAGGCATGTGAGTGGGAATGATACAGATGGAGTTGGAGCCAATTAATCTGTGCTTTTTTTTAGGTATAAAGAACGCCAGTTTTCAGGACTGACAATCTGGCATTTTTTGTATCTGTTGTGTTGATTATAAGCTGGTTGTTACACAGCGTGTTCTGAGTCAGTCCCTGCAGACACCTCTCGGTGCTGTCATCGATGACAGATAATGTGTTCTAGTTTGTCTTCTTCCACACTACGAAGGATCTCAACAACTAGAGGTGCAACATCTATCTGTCTCAATGCTGATTTTAACTGACTGGGGAAAGTAACCCAAGCTCTGGAAAAAAAAATCTGTTCGTAGCTGAAGTTCATTTCAGTACAAGTGTTAGAACAGCTCAGCATGTGCTTAAATTTAAATATATGAAGCATCTTATTGACCTCATGTGTATAGTTTGATAGGAATGGTTGAACTCGATGATCCGATGGGTCTCTTCCAACCTGGTGATTCTGTGATTCTATGATTCTATGTGTGGGTTTTTTTAATGCATTATCTCTTTTTATAAAAGGATAACGTTTAGCAGTTTCCAGCATGTCGGTTTTGGCACACATATTGATAAATCATGTAAGGGTTGTAACTTTAGGAGAAAAAGTTGCCTTTTTACTTCAGATAATTGAAACAAAGGGCCTGTTGAGATTGAAACTACAAACAATCTCATTAATCTCTAACCCTGGATGTGTCTACCGCTCTGATAACCTGTGGATTGATGCACCACAGTGTGGGTGGCTGCAGTCAGATTTTTTGATATGTCCTTCATAGCACAGCTTAGGAAAAAAGCACAAACCAGAGCATTATGCTTATTCACTTACATTTCTTCTTGGGAATTTCTGAGTATCAGCTTTCAAGTCAGTAAACAACAGAGTTGTTGCTAAATTGCTTTGTGATAGAAGCAGCACCGGTCCTGACATTCCTGGTGATGCTGCCAGCTCGCCGCTGCCTTGTACTGTAGCTCAGGGCTGCAATCCCACTACCTTAAATCTCTTTCCCACACCAAGGTATAAGCCAGAAATACATTTATTGACACTGCAAACTGTAAACTAAGGTGAAACTGCTACCGGCCACTACAGAACCAGTACAATGCTTTGGGCAGGCAAGTGTAACCAGTACAGACTGAGGCCACACTTGGAATTTGGTTCAACATTACAAGGTACTTTTTCCCAAGACAGTCTAACCATCCATGCGAATATTACTGTTCAGTTCTTTCTTGGCTGTTTGTCCAAAAGTGCATTAACACTTGCTGCGATGCCTATCTGGACCTCGTCTTCTGTTTTCCTGTATTATTCTTTGCTAACAGAAATACTGCATTGACTTTCAGCTCTTGTGCAGAGTTTTTGTCTTAGCTGTACGATCAGCCTATGGCTTTGGAACAACATAAAATGTTGAAATTAAGCTGTAGCATTTGGATTCAGAAGGAGTTTTAGAAATCTTTACATTGTGGGGTTTGGATGGAGCTGAACGCTTATGGATCAATCTTCCTCCTGACTAGGAAAACACTGAGAATTCTTTATAAGACAAAATATTTTTCTCCAGGGGACAATGTCAAAACAAGTGTAGGTTGGAATGTGTTTTATAATCAGGGCAAATTATACTCTGCTTTCTTGGGCATGCTGGTCTTGACAAGTTTGAACTCTTTGCCTCTAATTGTTAAGTGTGTTGAATGAACTCCAGGCACCTCCTGTCAGAAGAGAAGGGGAGGCAGCTGCTGGCAGGGAGCAAAACAAGGCAATAAAGGGGAAATTTGAGTATGAGAGTGATCCCTGGGTCTTCCCAAATTAGTAAGCACATTTGTGATACTTTACCCTCCACTATCAACTCAGGTGCCCAGAAACTTGACAGTAAAACAAACAAATCATGTCTGATTCATCCTGCTATTGAACTGTGCTCCACATAAAACCAGGAGATAGGAGAGAGGCAGGGGAATGGTGCAGGTCTTGCTTATCCAAATTTATTGATATCCTCACTATCAGATGGGCTTCCAGCAGCGCAGAGTCGGCTCAAGGTGAATAAAATAAAATATATTCTCCAAATTAAACGGAAATAATAGAAGGAAATCTTTCAAAACCTCACAGCTCAGGCAATATGGGTAGCACTTAGCTAGACTGTCAAGTCCCCACAATAAAAACCCTTATTGTTAGCTCGGTTGTACCAAGGGGAATCACAAATAGTTTTGCAGATGACGTCAATGCCTGAGTCGAGCTCAGTCTCACTCGGTTCAGGGCAAAGGCCCCCACCTATCTGATCGGGGTCAGCCAAGAGCCAGCTCAGTCCATGGGTGAAGGTCATCCCTCAGTCCTAAAACTGGCAGCTGCTGTGGTGGTTCTGCAGGAATATTCAGCCGTGGGCTGCAGATACACTTTGTCAACACCCTCTTGATGTTCAGATTGCATGTTGGTCAGATTAAACTGGCTCTATGAAGCACAGGAGAAAGCCTCAGCTTGAATACAAATTTCAGTCATTTTAAATGGGACCTGTAGAGCATAATTAGAAGACAGAAGTCATTTGGAGCAAGATTCTGTGCAGAAAGACATGAAAAGTGTTGGGTTTGTACGCATCCTTTGCTTGGCTCAGGAGAAGCCCAGTTTTGGTGCTCCACAACCATCTTGTCTTCCCTCTGGCTGTGTTTGAAAGTCAGAACAATAGAAAAGAAAAACTTTAAGCATACCCTGCTCCTTGTGAACCACACTTTCAGTGTCTCATTTCAATGCAAGTTAAAAGCTTCAAAGCACATTCCAGTAAAAAAGAAAAAACACACAAAGAGAACAAAACAGGAGATACCTGGTATGCGATCACTGAACACACTGATATAAATTTCTCAAGAAATTGGACACTCTGGACATATTATTAAATTCTTGTTGTGAGCTTCCACTGTAGCTTCTCCCTTTTAATAAGCGTGCAAGAAGTTGGAATGGTGCAGAAAGGTGTTTTTAATTATTCAAGGCTAAACCCTGGAGCATCTTGGATTTTCTACCTGATGGAAGCAGGTTGTGCAGCTTGCAGAGTTGTTAAATCTTTGAATAACTTCAAAGAAGACAAAAATGACTCCAAATTTTTAAAAAAAAACTTCATGTACTTGAATTATTAATGATATCTGATCCAGAGCAATGTACTTTTACTATATTAAGTAGTATACAAATTCTCAGTGAAACCATAATTTCTAGCCGTGCAAAAATAGAAGGTTTTGTGCTTTAAAATTAAATTGAAACCAATGCTTAGCTTAAATATTTATTACAGGAGGGAGCAGAATTTTGTTCTGTCATAACGGCGTTGCACGTAGTGCATGTGCAAGCAATGCAAAAGCCTGTGATGAAGCGGAAATGATGCGTTTAAAAATTCTTAGTGAAAACACAGGATATTTTACTAGTGAACAAAGAAAATTATTTGTAAAACACAGTTTCTGCTAAAAAAACACCAACTTTTACATTTTAATGTAAATTATTCATCAGCAAATGATGAAGAAATTACCTGTAAGGTGATAAGTAGAGGAACTGGAGGGTGTTTGTTTTTGGTAAAGGAGGTGTACAACAGTGCCTGTCATTTAGCTTAGAAGAACATAGAAATATTGGAGGAACAGAAATTTATTAGAAAGTTGCATTCTGGTGCAGGTCAAAAGTATTCATATCTGAAGAGAAGTCTTAGAATAAACTTTAGATTTTTATGAAGAAAAAGATCATTTCTGCCCATGAATGATTTATTAAGTGAGAAGACGTTACTGTTCTAAATAACAGGTACACTTGGTTGTTAATGGCAGCCTGCTCAATCCAAGACAGTGCTTCATAGAAATGTTCAATAAACACAATTTATCCATTCCAAAGGTTGAAGAAAAGAAAGAAATGTGAATTAAACTAGCTACCTTATTTTTTCCTCTCAAGTCCTAGAAAAGAGGGAAATGAAAGATAAATTACTCAAGAGCTACGGTGGCAATTTGGCTCTGTAAGACACCAAGCGCATGCTTTTCCTAAGGGAATCTAATCTTTCGAAGTTCACGTCTAACTGCTTTCTCTCGACTGATAAGAACTGCAGACTGAGGGAAACGTGCAGTGAAGCGAAATATTGCATTATCAGCTTTATTAAATCCAGAAGCATCTTTGTGGAGGCTCCTGCTCAACCTACCTGTCTATTAAATACCTATTTCCATGCAGATTGATAAAGACTTTTCAGGGAGACAAAGTGCAGTAGAGTTACAAGAAGAGTGCAGGCTCATAATTGTAAAGATAATTTATTTTTCGAGGCCTCTCTAAATGATGGTTTCATCATTGATTCAGATATCCAGGTCTTCAATAACATTGACCAGCTGCCAATGAGAGTTAAACTCTGCAACCTCTTCTGAAAATGGGAAGGACTTGTCCCTACAAGCCGTTCACAACAGTTCAAAAGAACAGATATGGAAGTTGTGTGATGTTTTTAATGTGTAGTTAGCTAACTCACCATGAAAGCCCCATGGAGAGTGCAGCCCAAGGGAACTTTGTGGGTTCACAGACTAATTATGGGCTGTTGTCCTCCACTCCTCTAAAGGCTGGAGACCCTGTTCACTCTCAACCGTGAGACTTAGATCCATACAAAACCCTTCTTTGCAGGGTTGGTTTTAGTAGGATCAGAGAGCTGCTCTGACTTACCTCTTGGCTGCAAAATTTCTGGAGTCAACAATAGGAAAGTAACATGAACTCGTAGATGGGATATATGGCAGCAAGGAGCTGGAAAGGGAAAGACCACTTATTCTGAGCTGCAGCTTAGGTACAGATTAGTTAAAGGAGCCACATAATGTACCAGTCGTTACACAGACCAACATGGGAAGTGGTTTCCAAGATGCCTGTTAAAGAAATATGGGTGCAGACCCTCAGATGCTTAAATATTTAGGTAAAATTAAACCATCTAAATCCATAAGGATGTGTGTTGGGTTTTTTTTTTTCTAAATGCCAAAGTTTCACTTTGGGAATGCAAGAAACCCTCGGGCACTTGCCTTTTGTTTTGAACAGTTCAGAAAAGAAGAACTAATTGCAAAATCTGTCCTCGTTCGTGAACCATGGCAAAACAAATTTCCAGCCGAGGTACATGCAGAGGGAAGTCTGGCAGCTAATGCATGGGAAGATGCGCTTGAGGACATTTTCCAGGAAGCACGGTAGCTTCAATATCGTTGATTCATAACTCTTGCAAAGTTTTTTTCTTGCCCAAAGGCAGAATTGAAAGAGAAAACAGATTGGCTCATTGCTTTAGGAATCAAAGAGTTAGATGTGAGCCAACGGTGTGCAGATACTCACCGTGCACTGCGGGGAGGGGAAGTTTTATTTATGCATAGATACAAATGAATGACATAAATATTTAAAAATAGCATATTATGCTGCCTGCAGGTGGAGGTGTTTGGGGAGGGATATGGCTGATGCCAAATATTTGATCTGTACTTTGATCCAACAACAGGGTTCTGGCAGGTGCCCTTGGAAAAATAAAGCACACGTTTTTCTGCATATTCAGTAGCCCCTCAGGAAGCCGCTGCCTCCTCCCAGCCCCTCTTGGGTTGCGACTGGCGTCCAGTGTGCTTCACTGGAAAAGGCGTCAGATTTTTGAGGACATGAAGAGTATTGTGCTCTATAGAGAGGTCAGTAGAACCCATGGAAAAACAACGAGGAGCAAGTGGGATTTCTGGGGGAAAATCAGAGCTCCTGGACAAATAAGAAAAAGGTGTGAGTTCCGCGTAATGGAAATAGAATGCTCATAAGGGAAGTTAAAGTAGGGGACGTTCAGACAGATCGCGCCGCAATCACTAACACGCCTGTCTCCCCAGAGAGAGATCAGGTACAAGAATGATGGGGATTATGAAAGGAAATGGATATTGTGTTTGGCTGCCTGGGCCAGCAGGCTGAGCGCTCGTGTCGGGGCAGAGCTGGAGAGCTAAGTCCGACACTTAGAGTCACAGAATCATAGAATCACCAGGTTGGAAGAGACCCACCGGATCATCGAGTCGAGCCATTCCCATCAATCACTAACCCATGTCCCTCAGCACCTCGTCCACGCATCCCTTAAACCCCTCCAGGGATGGTGACTCAACCCCCTCCCTGGGCAGCCTCTGCCAGTGCCCAGTGATCTTGAAATGTAATGTTCTTTTATATTTGGGAATTGAAATGAAATTAAATGAAAATGAAGTTGTTTTTAACAAAATCAAGTTTAAGAGAGAGTGAATGCAAATCGTATGGAAAGGAATCTTTGGGAAAACCTGGAATTGTCTTTGAGCAATAGCAGGGTTGTTATGAGGAATTATGCCAGGACAAAGATTTTTCTTTCAGTCAAGCTCCTAACTCGTAGGACTCAACATTAGTATGTCAACAGCTCTTCATTTTCATTTTGAAAGGGCATTTCATGAAAAAATGCCTTAATCTCATGGCACATTTTTATTTTAAGAAAGCAGCTCCACCCAAACACATTCAGGCACAATCCAGCAACATTAAATTGTGTAACAACCTCAGACAAAGTGGCTCTGAGCAGAAAACGTCCAAAAACCTCTTGAGCCTGCTTTTAAAACACGCTCTTTTCCTCAAAGACTTTTAAATCTCTGTGAGCTTTACGGCAAAGACTCTTTTACTTCTTGGTTAGTGATTGTAGCATGAATTATAGCCATCTGGAGTTGTGCAGATGCTGATTAAACATGTGTGAAAAGCCCAGGTATGTGATGCTCTTCCACAGATGTGTTCTTAGTGCACTTAGTCTCCTCTGCACTAAGCTTCTGATAGAACCTTTCTCTTCCTACACTCAAGATCACCGTGGAGAAACACAGTCTGTGATCAGAGGAGGAAAAGTTTATTAGCCGTGCTTGTCGGACATATGCAAGGCTCCAAACAAACACTGTTTAAGTTAGCAGGAAAAAAAATATTCATTGACCTGAGTAAGATATTCATTAGAAAATTTTACACTGGGCTGTTGTCAAAGGTCGCACCTTCCTTTAGGGTGTGGATAACGCTTCAGGAATATGCAACCATTGCTCCCTTTCCTACATTCTCTTGTCTTAGCACGTGCACACTGACTCAACAAGTTTATTTTCAGTTGCTGAGGCAGAGTTAGAGCTTTGCTTATATGAGACGTGGCACAGAGGAACATCTTTTAATTAGGCAGCGGGAAATCTGCCCTTGGAAACAATTCTGACAGTCTGTGTACAATTTCTTAATATTCTTAGAAGTCATAAATAGTGTATTATTTGTGACTTAAAGGAGGTCATCTTTTAAAAACCAAGGTAAGAGCATTTGCTTCAAAGGTAATTCTGTACTTCCTCAAAAGCAGGTGGACGTTATCTCCTGTGAATCCTCTCAGAGCACTGTCCTCTCATTTCATGAAGCACCTTTCCAGATTTATCTCGTGTGATTGGGTAGAAATCAAGGATTCATCAGTTCTCACTCTCAGCGCTTATCTCAGCATGTCAGATGCCTTTCTCCTTTGCTCCTGGATAATCCCCACATGCGTGTTTCACCTATCTACCCATTTTCTAGCATTCCCTGGGCAGTTTTCTCAGCCTGTGCTGTATCTGCCTTGAGTCAAGCTGAGCAAAACCAGGCAGAGCAATGAAGATAACACATTCTGCCTATGCCCATAACTGGACTATCAAGTTATGGCCCCAAGGCTTGTTTTAGCTCAGCTATTGCCCCAGCAAACCTATGTGGATCATGATTGAAAAGGGATATGAACCTGTTGCCATTGATGAATGACATCCAGTAGCTGAGATACAAAATAAATTTAAAAAAAAAGGAATGTGCCACATAGCTTTTCTTTTGATCTTTTTCAAGGAGAGGAAAAATTTACCAGATGTGTCTAGACAAAGTCATGATTCATAATTTCTGTGATGTCTTGCAACTGCTGGAGGGAGACAGGTTATAGCCAGTACGACTCCTTTCTTCGAGGCCCTTTCTACCTTTTTTTTTTTTATTTTGTCACTGTTTCTTCCTTTGGAAGGGGCACGGAGGAAAATTAGTCAGGAACCTGGAGGGATCTGGAGCAGCTCGTATGCCAAATATTTGTTCTATTCTGCACATCCCAGAAAGAGGAGATTTAACCACTTCACTTCTCATCTCTGGAAGCCCAGATAATAATGGATCAATTGTATAAGAACTATTAGTGATGTAGCCTGTTTCTCATTAGATTTGAGTGCTGTGATTAACTGAATTTTAAGAGAAGAAAGGCATGACTCCACATGTAAGTGTTGTTATTGAGATGAAATACCAGGCCTACAACTGAATAAACACATAAGGTGGTGTGGTGACATTAATTATTGGGTGAAAATCTATCACAGATTCTTATTTATTGGAGATGAGGGTTGGTGACCGGGATGTCAGACAATGGCCTATGTGCTTCAGCTGCGTGGAGAAGTCATGAGATCTTCTGTGCTTTCAATGTACTTTTAATTTTGAGCTTATTGTGATGTTGCTAGTGATACAGCTGGTAGCTCCTTGATAATTCCCATGTGATAAGGCTAAGATGAATGAGTTGGGGTGGTGCACACCTCCTCTCCAGCAAACATTCCCACATCTGTTAGATCTTCTTCACTAAACTGGTTTGACTTGTGCTAAATGTTTTCCTAAAATAATCTGGGACACATCTTAGTGTCGCCTGCTGAATCCTTTTGTCCTAAGAGGCTTATTTCTAAACTCAGTACGAGTGAGTCAACCTCAAAGTTAACTGTGAAAGAAGACCTGAATGAAGATTTATCTGGCACTCTCATCTCTAAAATCTCCCTTGAGCTCCAGCTGGAGGGAGAATTTCCCTCATGTCAACAATTTGCTACTTATTTGTGCTTTGCTAATTGGCTAAAGAGTTTTATGGCAATTTCTCTTTCATTTATCTCATATTGTTTCCCCCGTGCTGATGGTGAACACTTCTTCAGATATGGAGAAAAAGCTTTTGGGCTAGTCTATATATAATGTAGTGTTCAATCCCATCTTTCTCAAACTCTGAAAATATTCGTCAGCTTTCTTGTAAGCTGGGAAGTGTCCAAGAAGTGTAGGTTTGAGTCCTAAGTGGAAAATCTTCTGGAACAGGTAGGTTCTCAGCTACATCAGCACATGCCAGACTAGGGATTATGGCAGTCATAGGATTCATACTGGCAGCTGCATAGCATTGAAACAGAAATCTAATACCTTTCTTTTTAAGTTTAGAATTGACTTAACTGCTGCTTTGTATTCATTTGACTACAGTTAATTAACATACATTAAAACACCCTTGAAATACATTTCAACTCATAAGTTGAAAAAGTAGAAAAACACTTTGCTATATATTCATTTGGAAACGCTACCAAAAGAGAAATTACAAATAGAATAGATTATGTTCACCTGCTTTTTAAACATAATATTTATTCTATAGCTTCTAAGGAACTAGCAAGTGTGTTTCAGGGATCAGTGCCTCCAGGGCTGACAGAGTTAGTATAGTATGTGCTTTTTACTAAAAAACTTAATGTTTTATCAGGATTGGACTTTTGTGTGTCTATTTTTGGCATCCTTCACCTGAAAAATGCACTGGCTGAACTTGCACTCCCGAGCTCTTGACGGTGTTTTACTATTAATAGAAAAAGGATCTAATAAGTAACCAGTCTCACAGAGCGTGATAATACTTTCCCACTTCTTTGCAACCTGCTTCTGTGAACTTCATGACTTGATACTCACTTAAAAAACAATAGAAGGTTCTGCCGGGATGCCCGAGCAAGAAGTCTCAGCTGGTCATCTCCCAGATTACTTAATATTAATGTGTTAGAAGCTAATTTGAGTATGAATAGGAGGGAAGAGACATGATTTAAGAGGAAATAAAGGATACAGGTAATTTTAAACTGCCGTAAAGATAATGGGGCTTATGTGTGTAGACTCAAGGTTCCAGCATGGGTTTTGGTGCAGCAAGTGGGAGTCAGTGTCAGTGTGTGGGTAACTGGCACATAGCAGCCATCTGACCTGAGAACAAAGGAGGAAAAACAGTAGGAAAAGCAGGCCAGGAGAGCTACATTTATTTCAGAGCAGTATATAACACTCTCATGTCAAATGGCATTTTTACATGAAAGGTTAAGTGAGAAATAGAAATGAAGTGTTTGCTACTCTGTTCCAAGAATAATATTTGAACGAATACAGCAACTTTGATCGTCCGACTACACATTATGTTTCCTCGTAAAAAAAAAAGTTACCATTTTTCTGGGTCCATGTGGATTTCCCCTCCTTTTGATCTCTCTACAACCCTCGTTTTCCTTTAAGGTTAAAGGGATTAGTCTGTATTTATGTTCACACAAGAAATAAAGTATCCTCTGTTTTAAAATTTTCCAAACTGGACGCGATTAAAACACGAGCTATAAAAACATATGGAAGAACTGGTTGCTCTCCTCTGCTTTTACAAGTTAAACATTCCTTCTCATGGGCACTCTCAGAGCAAGGCTTCCACCAGCCCTTATCAGTTCAAAGCACACAGATAACATCCCTTGGGTAAAGGTGAAAAGGCTCTTACAGCTGGAATAGAGGGAGCACAAGGTTTGGGATGGCTACGTCTTCAGTCTAGGCTGGAGTCAGAATGAGTTGGCCAACAGTATATCAGTACACGCAGATTATGACTTCCCAAGCTTAGATGAACTCCTTTACCTCTGATCAATTAAGCAGGAGCTGATTTAGCCTCACCCAGAGGAGTGATGGACACGGTTTTCCCTTTACCATGCCAAAGTTTTGAGAACTGTTATAGAAGTTATCCCTCACACCCAATTCTTCCTGCATTCCCTACACTTTTACTGAGAATTTTCTGCTAGAACTTGTTCTGTGTCAAAATTTTTTCTCTTTCACTCTCTCTCTCAGAGCAGAAATATCTTAAATTCCACACCCTAAGCTCTGAGCTTGACTTGGCATTTTCAGTTTTCCCCACCACTCAGTCTATCTACATGTTGCACAAAGTCTTACAAGTTGAGGTTTGTTGCAGCCAACAAAAACATCGGGTACTTAGTGATGTGGAAAATTCTGGCTGGCATTTTCTTTTATTTTCTTGAGCAAACTATGAGGAAAAAAGCCTAATAGAAAAAGATGATCAGCTCACAGGAACTTGTTGCAAAAGTTTGTCCTGCCTTCTTACCAGCAACGATCCGCATGATCTGAACTGGAATATATTCATCTCAGAGGATGGATGAGTGAGTTTGCTGGGATTATCAAGCTTGCTTATGAGTAAGAGCACAGCCCTTGCTTTCAGCACTTGTTTATCTAAAGGAAAACAGTTTGCTTCTCATCCTTTATCTTTTATTAGACACAATTATAGGCGGAAAAGAAACATCAGAATTTGAGGCCTCAGAAATCCCATGCTAGTTCCTTGGTAGTGTTGCAACACATTTTACCAGCTGGGCAGCCCATAAGAACTGTAAATGCAGAAAGTACACTTTTTTTTTTTTTTTAAATCAAGGTATGGCTTTTCTAAACAACGTTTTCAGCAGAATTGTCTATTATAATTAGTCTCAATCCTCAGGTATGCAATTCAGCCTACAACTTGCAGGCAGTATCTAGACCATCAAGACAATTAAAAGAGCACTCAGCCCAGTCTTGGAAACGCCTTTTCTTGGGGGCAGCTGGGGAAGGCAGAGGGAGCAGGTTGCGAACAGGCTCGATTGCACGGGCTGCAGCAACAGTCTAGTTGTGGCTGTGGCCTCCTCGAGCCTCTTCCCAGTGTATCCTTAAGAATTTGCTGATTGAATTAATTGCACATACATGGTGAACCCAGTGACTCCAGGAAAGCATCGAGTTTGGGGAAAACATGAAATATAGTCATATTATATATGCACAGCGAACCCAGCTCGCACTGGATCTACTATGGGCGTGCAGAACAAATATACAACATGAATCCCTTGCACGATAAGGGAAAGGCCAAAGAGTGCAGCCTATCCCAATACCGACACGAGTACGTGACCCATTCTGCCTTGCCGGAAAATATAGGCACAACTGCTTGAAGCGAAAAACACCCCGGTATTTTTCCTGTGAACTTCAACACCAGTTGTCAGCTACATGAAAACTCTTACGCTTTTCAATTTTTTTTCCTTTTTATTGGAAATTTGGAGAAGAATATGTATAATACAGATTTTTTTTTTCCCCCCTGAAAGTGGCCCCAAACTGTGTAAACCGTGAGGTTAAGTGGTCAATTAAAAGGTCAAATTATCCAAATAGAAAACTGAAGTGTCAGGCAATAATTGTCTACTGGACTCCGTTACCTGAAGAGTTCATTGCACACCGACCTCGTTTAAATATTATACAAACTAGTGGTACGTGTGATACTTCCTACCAGTTATTTATAACTCTTAAAAACCCAGAGTTAGGTAAAGCCCGAGATCACTCTTCCGATGTGTTGTAATATGAAATTGCAGGTTCCACAAATGCAATAAAGATGCTCTCGGAATTCTCAACAAACATTTTGCTGGGAAAAAAGTAGTTCCTATCTTTTACCAGCATAATAAAGACTTACATTTATATAATCTGAAATTTAAGCTGTTACTAACACATGCTAAATAAGTCCCATTTTATAAGCCACCCCCGGGTTTCAGCTCTGTGCCCATATTTTTCCTATGTGGTATCTATTATGAGTCAGCGTTTCAAGTTCGATCTTCACTTTTGACCAAAACCTCAGCTTCTATTTATACTATTTCTGCCTCTGGCAAATCAACAGGCACTGCGACATGTGGCATTCATAACTACAGGAATCCCTGCTCAACAACATTTTGAAAATTAATTAAATCCCATGCTTCATAACTAAGTTCTTATACTGTAGTTGTTGTTTTTAAAAAAAAGTGCTAAGGAAGCTTTTGATGTCTACCAGTATTCAACAGCCTTTTAGTTATGACCAGAAAAAAATATTAGAGCTTATTTTCAGAAATTAAGAAGGAAATTTACTTGGAGGTATTTTACTAAATACACATTTCTATAGTGGAAATTGCTGATTACATCTAAACTGCAAGGCATGAGGGGACTACCTTTACCTGAATCATCATATGGCTCCTTTTTCCCCTACACCCTAAGAAAATCAGGAGCAGAATTTATATCCTGGTATGGACCTAAGATGCATTTATACATCTAAGCTGAGCATCATTCTTTACCTCCTTCAGCATGAATCTGAATGCAAAGGTTCTGCAGATCATCACCTGCAAAACACAACAATATTTGTACGATATTCCTGCAATTAATCTTAATAAACTTTTAAACTGGATTTGAACGTGCTTAGATAAGGCCCAAAATGATTCTGTCTTTTGCACTCAACAACCCCGACGGTGCCACATGACACAGGGATCCCCATTCTCTTCTTCCTTGTGTGTCCCCTCTGGCTGAAGTCATGTGCTGACTGCAAAAACATTAACCACGATGTCCTCTTTAAACCCAACCCACTATCAGCAGCACGGAGGCCACAACCTGGTGTTTTCTGGCAGATGGGGTCTGTTTCTGATAAGAGCTATCTAATCACTTCACAAAGTTGAGAAGAGATAGCAGGGACATAAAACCCCCTGTCAAATGCATATTACTTCTCTTTCTTTTTAGAAATCTTGGGCGCTGGAAGCACACATCACCTGAATACAATGATAAAAAGGCTTCCTGAGTCATTGTTGGATTTGTTGTGCGACCTGAGTGAGTTAGCACTGACATATGAGTCACATTAAATCATTAACCCCACCTGAAAATGTCAGCATGGACTCTATGACCCCAGGGAACAAATTTAACAACACAAAAAAACTTGATCTGAAAAATCTAACTTTAGAATGAGACTTGTTCAAACTAAACACGGCCAGTCGTGTGGCTTGAGAGACAACCTGAGTCATGTCGTGGCTTACACACATCGGGGCTGTGGCTGGAAGTAAATCCATCTTCAAAAAATTCCTCATGCCTAAATTGGACTTTTTGTTCAAAATGAGAACAAAGGAATGAAGTTAGAATAGGTAATAGCTTGGCTGCCTACGGAGTTATCATAACAGCTGGTGCATTCATGTCCTGTCTGGTCTATGCTAAAGAGAGAAATTTGATAGTCAGTTAAAGAAATGCTCAAGTTGCATTTAATTAGCCAGGTGTCAAAGAAAAATATCTTAGCTTCTCCTGAGATTTGGTTGTATTTCTTTATTTAAAACATGGGGACTGCCTAATTTTCTTTTCTTGACCTGATGCCATCTAAATTATTGAAGAATCAGGCTATTGAACCATTGGAATTACTATTCCAGGTGAGATCTTTGGTCAGTCAATGATCCTGCTCTCTGCAGGAGCGATCCAAGACCTCCCAAGCACAGTAGGAGAAACATGGTTTTAGCTGGGTACCAAACACGTTCCTAATTAGGGATCTCTCAACCTCTAGTAAGATAACATCTTAAATCCTAAAATATTTTATTTAACACTATTTCCAAAGCACGTCAGCAGTAACTGTTGTTATGCTGGATATTTTTTTTTTTCATGTGGCAGCCAATCTCCTCTGAATGTTTCTGAAATCTTAGCTTCATATATGCTGTGGTTCAGCCTTTGCCATTCGTAATGGTCACTGTGTTCACCAACACACCAGCACTTGAAAAAAGGAGATGGCAAGCCTGAACCTGTGAGGTGTGAAGTTCAAGAAGGAGACAGGTGTGGCAGGTGGAACAGCATTTACCAAACTTATAAACTCTACACCTTGCAAGGGATATAAAGGAGCCAAATAATCACACAGTTATGTATATCTGAAGTATTGCTCTAATGATTGCATCCCAAAAAAGCCCCAAGTCCACAAGAAATGCTGGTTGTGACAGCTCACCCCATGACACGTGCCGCTGACCTTACTAGGCAGATTGATGGGGAAAGTGAAATGCGAAGGAAACATGATGTTCCAGGCACTCCCCAATGAGTCACTATTAAGCAGACAACATCAATCAGAAATACTGATTGCCAATTTTCCATTAGTTCCACAGATATTGCTTCCTTAGCATTGCCTTTCACAAATCTTTTTCTTCTGCTGTTGGACATACTCCTCTGAACAGCTCCCTCCTGTCAGTCTTCTCAAAGCGTAAAGGAGAAACGCCAGCGTGCAACTCAGCTGAGAGTTTGGCCTCCAAGAATCCTCATTTGTAATTCAGAGAGGCTGCTCTCCTCCCAGCTGCCTGCATCATTCACTTTTGACTAGCGAGGCACATATTTTCCCAAATCCATCTGCAGAATTTACAGTAGCGGCACTTAATAACAGCATCGCCAGACAACAGGCTCCCATTGACTTTGGGCATTCTTTAAGTGCAAACAAGTGCGAGAGTTACACATCTGTCGTCACAGCAGTGGTGTTAGAGAAGGACCTTCTGTCTCGCTCAAATGTTTTGGTCTGGTGCTGTAAAAAACTCAGCCAGTTTGGAAATAGATGAATACGAAGTGATTCAGGTGATTCAGGTGAGGTTACGCAGGTGAAAGCGTGTTCAGTGGGAGCACTTAGCCAAAATCACCCTGTGTTTAATAAGGATTAAGGCTAATTATTTTCAGCAAGTAATTCTTAACCTGGCAAATAAAGCAGGAGGAAAAATTTTCTTAGGCGTGGATGAAACTACTGAAATCCTATGACAGTTTTGGAAAGAAAAAAAAAGGGTAGAGAGCAGTATTCCAATAAATTCAGAAGTTTATTCTTCATTTTGTAAACTCTTGACATCTGCTGTTTAAAATTAGTGAGAGTGGGTCACGTAATGCATCGTCACCGCTGAAATAAAAATTTCCAGATGACTCAGCTCACTTGAGGATTTCTTTTTCACTCTTTTTGAGAAATCGTTTCAGTTTGAGCCAACCCTGTGCGCTATTTTCACTCATTGAACAGCAATGCTCATTGTTAAGACGTCAGACGAAAACTTCTCCAGCAGATGCTGTTTCACTGCTGCCTCTTTTGGTCTAAAATACTGCACGTAGCGCGAGACGAGTCGTCAAACATGATTTGAGGCTGCCATCTGCCGTCAGGCTGCCAGGGGCCAGCACAGGAGCCACATCCCTGAGCTCTGGGCCTCCTCTCCCTGAGCTCTGCGCCTCCTTTCTCTGAGCTCTGGGCATCCTCTCTCTGAGCTCTGGGCCTCCTCTCCCTGAGCTCTGGACCTCCTCTCTCTGAGCTCTGGGCCTCCTCTCCCTGAGCTCTGGGCATCATCTCCCTGAGCTCTGGGTCTCCTCTCCCTGAGCTCTGGGCCTCCTCTCTCTGAGCTCTGGGCCTCCTCTCCCTGAGCTCTGGGTCTCCTCTCCCTGAGCTCTGGGCATCCTCTCTCTGAGCTCAAGGCCTCCTCTCTCTGAGCTCAGGGTCTCCTCTCTCTGAGCTCTGGGTCTCCTCTCCCTGAGCTCTGGGTCTCCTCTCTCTGAGCTCTGGGCATCCTCTCCCTGATCTCAGGGCCTCCTCTCCCTGAGCTCTGGGCCTTCTCTCCCTGTGCTCTTGTCCTCCTGTCCCTGTCTTTGCTGCCAGAAAGGGGAAAAGGTTTCCAGCAGGGTGAATCCATGCCTGTTATTACATTTCAGAATTGTTGCAGTATGGGAGTCGAGGGGTTTTATGCTTTTTTTTTTTTTTTGCTTTGTCTCATGTGTTGCAGTTGCCATCATCTCCCTAATTCATAATTCAAAGAAACAAACCACACCAGTAGAAAAGTAGTGCGGGTAATCTGATAATTTGATGACAGCTCCCAAATAAAATCTATAGGGTAAATGACCTTCTATACATGAATGAGTTATGTCAGGAGCAGCAGCCACCTTGATCTCTGCTCTTATTCATTGTAACAAAAAAAAAAAACTTTTGGTGTCTCTTCACAAAATCAGAAGAAATTACAATTTTTACTGTTGTGCTTCCTTCAAACTGCAGGTCTGGACTTGCATCCCCCTGTGTTTTATGCCATATAATCACCAGCCCACCTTGTTCCCTACGCCATTCGATGTTATGTGGGACTTAAAGGCAATAGAAGACTTGAGGAGAAAGGAATAAAAGGTGCAAAGCAGGCAACAGGCCTCTTAATATTGTGAAAAAAGGTACCAAAGATCCTCAGCTTCCAGAAGCAAATATCCTCACTAGCAGCTGGAGAAGCTGACTAACCAGATGATGTTTAAGTCTCTGTAGTTGAAGAGGTATTAGGGAGAATTAATTTCTTCTTGTCTATTTCTCGGCAGAAATCCTAAGTGAAATCTTGGCTTTTCTTTCAGAAGGCTGCCTGAGCTTGTAAATACCGAGAAGTCAAAAATTAGAGGGCCTCGGTGCACAAAGCTTTTTTTTTCCTCCTTTGTCACAACAGAGCTACAGAAAACTTTAGTACTAGTTTCATTTAATTCATGTGATTTCTCACTAGCCCTGACTCAGAAAATGATTCAGTTTATTAAAGAAGCTTTCACTTTATTGAATTAGCAGGAGAGCATTTATTACACCACAGTAAAGGGCTTATCAAGAGGCAGTTTAGCCGTTTAGAGGATAAAGAATAGTTCACACCAGAAGAAAACCAAAAGGGTACTGTGACAAAAACCATGGTTCGTACGGAGACCTATGGGAAAGAAGAAAAGCAGGATACAATCCATGAAAAAAGGCACAAGTAAGAGTAAATAACAAATCCATAGTTTTATTTACAGTGTAAACACATAAAAGGCTTTTAAATATATCTCAAGCTGCATTCATAGAAACAAGTTAATTCTCTTGTGATCTCTTTGGAATCAAGGCAACATCTACAATTTTCATCTGTGTGCATCACGTACAAATGGGAAAAGAACAGAAAGACCCAAGGATACTTTAAATGAACTGGGCAGAAAAAGAAATATTGAAGGAACTTTTAAGTCTTTATTAGCTGCAACTAGAGAAAGGTGCCAACAAAACAATCTTACACATCTCTTGTCCTTAAGCTACTCCTACAAAGGGCAGGCTGGGATTAAAAAATCACAGATGAGTCAAATATTTGCACTCTGTATTTTACGTTTTTAAGATATATAAGGAAATTCTCATAACTGAATATTTTAAGGATGCATTGCCTATTTTCTCCTGTAAAATGGGGAAAATGGAAGGAATCTTGTATTTGTTTGTTTCTCCTGAGAGAGTATGTTGAGCAGGATGGCTCCCAGTGTCACATCCAAGCACACTCTCTCCATTTCTTGGTGGGAAAGAAACACATGAATTGAGGCTACCTGGGAGCCACTGAAGGACCTCCAGTCTGAGCAAGGACAGACCACGGTGCCACCCAGTTTAGTCACAACCAGAGGCAGGGCTGGAAAGTGGCACACACCACTCCCAGCTCTGCAAACAGCTGCAGTTGAGGTTCATCTGCAGTAAAAGTTGTACAACAGGGTGGGCAAGAAGTGAGAGGAATAGATGCCTGTAAATTTGGAATCACTATGTTTTGACCACATTGTCTCATACCATCTACCTTCATACAGCTTCTGTTGTGCTGAAATTCTCTGGCAACAACCCACTCTATGTTGTTATGTGGTTTTTGTAAGTATAGTTGCTTCCACACAGTTGTATCTTTACTTATCAATGTGAGCACCTAAGTGCAGCCAGGGGTTCATGGGAAGGTAGGAGGATGTGCTGTCTTGTGCTCACACAGACTGATTTGTTGTGTGTGGTGTTGCTGGGACTCATTCAGCCCATTTCCAGGTGTCAATCGGTGCTTATTGCCAGGGGAAGACTAACTTGCATTTCTTAGAATCAGCTGTGCCTAGATCTGTGCTGCTCCCATCTCACCTCCCCACTGGAAGATTAAACAAGTGGAGGCATCCACTGCTTTGTCTCAACCCAAGCCAGTACAGAAGGCAGCCAGGAGACACCTATTTCCACCCAGAAGGTATTCCCTTTGGCAACATTTACAGAGGCAAAGTGCAATCACTGTGCTAACAAGATCAATAGGTGCTTTCACCCAACCCACATTTGCCTCTGGGCTTTGTCTATCTCATCTATAGTTTGTTTACTTCTATGAGCATTACTCATTCAGCTATCACCTGGATTGTTTTATTGTACTTCCTCAGGGTTGATTTGCAGAGACGTGCATGTATTTGTGATACATTGAAATCTCGACGATATGGGCTAGAGATATACAATAGGAGACAATCTTAGAGACTGGGGTATTGCAGATCCATAAAATCCAAGGGAATGTCATTTTGATCACGTGTCTGTATAATCATAGGATCATAAAGTCATAGAATCACCAGGTTGGAAAAGACCTCTTGGATCATCGAGTCCAACCATTCCTATTAACCGCTAAACCGTGTCCCTGAGGACCTCGTCTACCTGTCTTTTAAACACCTCCAGGGATGGGGACTCAATCACCTTTCTGGGCAGCTTGTTCCAATGCCTGATGACTCTTTCTGTGAAAAAATTACTGATAATGAGCTACAGTGAGACTGTAGATCTCTTGAACTACAATATGAATTCCGAATATTTGCTAACTCCTTTTTGCCTGGCATTGATAATGTTTTATGTTGATAATTAACGAAGTATCAACATGTTTCTAAATGCATTCAAACATGACAGACTAAAACAAGAACTACTGAGTCAGTGAAACTATGAAGTCCCAAAATGCATGTCATATTTTTTTGTATATGAAGCAACTGGTTTATTGAAGGAGGTGGATTTACAAGAAGTCCCCTTGTGCTGCCTGAAATTCCTGTTTTGTTTCTCCCAGCTTCACTTGTGTCACGTTCACTCTCTGCTGAGCTAATCCTTTGTGTAATGTCATTTACTTCCGCGAAGCTGTGCTGAAGGACAGGCTATTCTATTTACAGCTGGGAGCTTTCCTGAAATAAAGCTTTAGCTTGCAACAATCAAGAACTTGCTGAGTAATACGGGGGGGTCACAGAGTTCAACTGAAGTGCTGAGATGGTAACTCCGGAAAGTGAAAGGGGCAGTGCAGGAGCTGGCAGAGGTCATATCTGATATTTCAATGGAAGCTCATCCCTAGTGGTAGCAATAAAATTATATAGTATTATACTTCACAGCCATTCACTGAAATTAGTGTTTCCTTGCGTGGTTAAAAGCTTTTCTTTCTTCAGTATACTGAAGTTGGGGCTATCCATGCTTATGTTTTCACTTAACAGAGGTTTAGCAAATTGTATTTTTCCAGGAAGAAAAATTGGCTCCAGCTGTCCTAATCCTGCAAATATCTGAGGGACCTCTCCTGCTCCAAGAGGAGTGCTAAGGCTGCACACTGAGGCAGCTGCAGGAATTCACCTCTGGAGTCGTACATAGAATTTTCCCAGATCACGTCCTGAGAGGAAGAAGCATCAAAACAAGGTGCCTAAGAGGCCAGTCAATACTGTGTTCTTGGGAGAAGTCCAAAGAAAAGAAAAGAAAATTTGGACCTCAGCCCAAAGCCATGAGGGCAGCTGGTGATGAAATAAAGTTTTAAAATCAACACCATGAGAGGAAGGCAGGACAGCCAACACCACTTCACCTTCATGTCTTTTGGCACCAGGCATTTGCCAAATTCTGACTGTAGGGACATGCCTTCTGCCTGAAAGCCAGCACTCATCCCCAGCTCAGCCCAGCCCATCACCTGCTGCTACAGACTCAGCCTCATGCCTGACTCTTCCTCAGGACAGAATATTATCAAAGACGTGATTCATATGGACCAAGCGCCCTCTTAAAGATAATTACTTCAGTGAGTGCTAATGCTGCTTCAGGTTCATGCTGATTGTGACTGGGCTAGTTTCTTACTTAAGTGAAGAATGAAATACATGTTCTACAATAAGCTCTTTTTTTCTGCTGCTTTTTCTTCTTAGTAAGCCAAGCTCCTCATGTTTTCTATTTCAGGCTTGGGAAGGGTTGTAGACTGATGAGGGGAAAGTACAGCCAGCAGGCATCAGAGCTGTGACAGCTGGTGAAAGTCATGACCCAGCCTTGCAGAAGCGGTATTAACGAAGTATTTAATATAGTGTTATCATCGGTGCATATTTGATGGAAACACAAAATGCTCGTAGAGGAGAATCATTGTGGTTCACATGCCTGTCCCGCCCACTGAAGCACAATGTATACAATAGCTCTCTATTTCAATCCTGACACAGTAACCTTTCATCCATTCTAGAAGCTCCCACATGAAGAAATAGCTGGTATGTATTTTGTAAGTCTCCCTCTTTAAAAAAATAGCGACAGCAGGAACCTGGATGTCTTATGATGTGGGAAGGAGAAACAGTAACACATTACCAGTTCTCTTCCTACATCAACACTGTGAATCACAGTCAGCATCTGGAGAAATTAGAATTTGAATTACATAGTTTGAAAAATCATGTTCAGGTTCTTTCTGGTAAGCAGCATGAGCAAATGTTTCTCATTCAGCTTGGTGTTTCAGCTGCGGTGCGTGAGCCAAATTCTACTTCCACATTAGTGTGAATCTAGAGGGATTCCGCTGGGTTTGGGGAGTTCTTTCAGAGTGAGACCACAGTAACTCAGGCTGCAGCTTTCCTCATGGTCCCCGCTGAGAGGTGTGGGGAGCATGGTAATAATTACTGATGATTCTGCCTCCCTGGAGCTCCCCGCACTGAAGCAATTATTCTTTCCTTTTCATTACCCATTCAGAGCACATTGGCTAAACACAAGACAGATTCAACAATTAATATGAACTCCAGAAGAGACAGTGGGGACAACCTACTTGCTGAAAACATAATTCTCCAGAAATCACTAAGAATTGCTAACTGTAAGGGCTCCAGATCCAGTAAAGCTTATAGCATAAGCAGAACTTAAGCAGAAACGATTCTCCTTGTAACTCTTTGTCAGGAATTTCATTTTTGGAAGTGCATGAGTTCAGGTGAGATTTTCTTTGTCTAGTTCACGACAGCACTGATGTTCCACCTGCATCACATTGAGTTACTGAAGTAACTTAAATTGACCTGATAAACTGGAACCTCAGAGGTCTCACACCAAGTTTCCTAGAAATGCAATGTTTTATCTGAAGACTAAGAGATACTGTGTTGTTTGCCCTGTGCCATCTGCGCTGAAGTATCAAATGAGACAGTCTCTCCCTTTCTTCTGAAATTACTGTGCCAGCATGCAAAAGCTCTAAGTGCCAGGACAGCCTGCCTTGAGATGCGGTACTAAATTATGCATTTGGCCAATATTTTCATCAGTCAGATTTCCCGCTGGGGTATTCAGATGATATTCAGATGTGGTTTGGATGTTCAGATTAAGCTGAAACCACAGAATGTCAGAAAACAAGATGGTTATGTGGCTCCTGATGGAGTTACTGAATTTCTACAGAGAAATAACTCTGCATCACCAACTCCACTTACTTCAGTGTCTGCTTCCTTCCAGGACTGGCTAGAATCACATCACCTATTTCAGACTTGCAGGTTACCTCATACATCAGCCTGTTTCTCTGACCGAAACTGGCAGAAACATCCCCTATTTACCCTTTCCACAGTCTTCTTGGAGAGGAATGAAACTGAACTCAACGAACTTGGAATTTTGCACTGTAGATGAAGCATCTTTTATTTCACAACTGATCCCTGTTTACAGCTGTTACTCAGCCATTAATGCAGCACAAAGTCTGCAAACTTCTGAGGTCAATGCTTCATCCCTCGGGCAGTGGGTCCAAACCTGCTCGGGTGCTGAGGGCAGAAAGATCCTGCCAGGGGTTGGCCCAGTTCAAGGAGTTTAGGTGGCTCACACACCTCTCTCTACTTGGGATGCAGGGTAAAACAAGCAATACAAACACTGGGCTGGTCCTCCCTCATCAGAGAGAAGAAGGAAGCCCGTGACTCGCTTTATCCATCCTCTTGGGACTGAAATGGGAAAGGTTAACTCAAAGCTTCAGTTGTGTTTTGCCTGAAACTCAAAATTTGGCTGAAGTTGTGCCTATTTTCTTTCTCAGCTGTTCTGCAGATTCCTTCTCTCAGCTCTCTCTAGCGTTCCTAAGCGTGTATTGCCGCTCATCCCTCCTGCTCTGCTAGATAAACCTGGACTGCAACAGTCAGATGGAAGCCCTCACTTTCTATTAGCACATCGGCTCTTTTCAAGACTTCGTATAGCAAAAGGAGATGGAAATACAGACCAATATTAACCCACTCTTCAACTGTCAGTATTTGAATGTAGTTAGCTGTCGTTCCAACCAATAATAAAAGAAGCTGGCTAATCATAAATAACTGTTGGGAGCTCTGCGCCGTTAATTAACAGGAAGTTTTATGCAGCTGTCAGATGCGCAAGCTGAGCATTCCTGCAGGGGAGAAAGATTTATTTGGTAACAGTTTCATTATGGATTTTAGATAGAAAAAATTGCATTTTGATCACTGAAAAATCATGAAAGAAGCAAATAGTTTCCTCTGCTTTGGGGAGGATCCTCCTCTGTGCCTGTTATCCTCCCTCCACTGCCACCCAGCTAAATTACTCCAAAGCACGAGGCAAATAAAATTCACAGTGTGTACCTCTGGTCTGTCCTTGATAAATATCTGGGATGTCTTTGAAACGCCTGTAAAAGAACAATAAAACCAGAGCTGAAATATGCCTCAAAGAATGGATGGATAATTGTCCATTAGGATCACATAACTGGGAAAAATTAAATCAGTATAAACCTCGCTCGGTTCTCTCTAATTTAATAAGGTTACACCAGTGTGATCAAAAGAGCATCTCAGTGACTGCACATCAAATTAGCTCTCAGTGTAATTGCAGTAATGTTGGAGGAGTCACAGCAGAAAGATATTTCCTCTGATATTTGCTGTAGATATTTCTGTTGTTGTAAGCGTTGCCAACCCAGGTCGGAGAAGGATGAACTATGAGGAGCAGGAGAGGGAGAAATGGCTTTGATCTCAGCACAAATAGCCTTGGTACCACGGAAAGACACAGGGACACTGAGTATTCACACTGCGTGGTTGCAGGTATCCAAGTCAGTTGCCAAAAATCAGGGATCAGACTTGATAGAGAAAAACACTTCAGACAGGTGGCACAACCTCCTGATTTATCCAGGTTAATGCAGACTCACAGCACAGCACATGTAGCACCCAAAGGAGATTTGTCCCCTCACTTAAGTCAAATACCCAAACCTAGGCAGTGACTTTTCCTTTTAAAAGTATCTAAATTGCTGCTGCCCAAATCACAGAATCACAGAATCACCAGGTTGGAAGAGACCCATCGAATCATCGAGTCCAAAATCAAGTCATGAAGGGGAAAAATGCCTGGATGAATAATGGCAAACACAATTCCATGGAAAATAAAAGAAAGTGTACAAACATCCTTCAGCATCTACCATCTGTTTGGGCACAATTCTGAGAACAGACTTTATTGAGGAAAAGGAGTATTTTTATTCTTACATTCATGGTACATGCCATGTGAAATACATGACAATCCAAATTATTTTTTTCATGATGCACATTCAGGTTTTAGTATTCTGTGCCTTAACCTGTAGACAAGTTTTGTTGTCAACACCAGATGTGCCATCCAGAGTCTGTTCCAAAAATCGTATTCTTTCTCTGGACAGGATTACGAGACAGAACTTGTGGGGAATCATCTGAGCTTCTAGGCAAGGATTTGCAGTATTTAAGGTGATAAATTAAGGGGAAGAGTTATAAAGACACTTGACCCAATGCTTGAAGAGCTCAGGGAATCAGAATGTCCACTCATCCTCCCACTGCTGAGCTGGTGGCCATAACCAGAAGCTCTGTTTTCATGCTTATGGTTTCTTCATCACCCTCTGAAGCATCTGATATCATTTACAGCTGGTGCATCACTGCTCCTACAGATCTGTTTCTGGTTTGGTTTGGGCTTTTTGTTTTTGTTTTTATCATAGATAATAACAGAATTACATTCAAAGCCATAAAGAAACAGGGCTCAAAGCACTATCTGGATGAGTAAGTCAATAGGAAAAAAAGATCGTAGGGACTGCAAGGATATTCTAGTTTATCTGAATCTTGAGACACATACTGCGCAGACAACGCACTACTTGAAACAAGCTGATTAATATATTTGAACATTTGAAGCTGACAGTCAAGTGATCTATGTACACCAGCCTTGAATGAAAAAAATTCTAAAGGGAACTTCTGGGAAGTCCTGGCCTCAGGATATTTCAATAATTAAGAAGTTGACATTGTGCTTTTAGTGTCTTCGCATCACGACAGTGTTAACAGCATTGGAGCTGCACCCATTGCGCTGGGGAGGAGCGTGGTCTCTCTCTCAGCCTTGCAGCAGGAGCTCCAGCCAGTCCCCAAACTGGTTTATGGTATCGCCCTGTGTGAGCCTTTCACAATTCTTTGTTGTTGCTTTCTCAAACAATAAAATAAGGATTTTTTTTTTTTTAGTTTGTATTACAATAGCCTGTGGGAACCCCAGATCCTGAAACAAAGTTTTATTGGCTGGAGTGGTATGAAAACTCAGAACAAAAAGCCTTTACCTGCTCCAGACACTCCCAGTCTGAGCTTAAGCTTAGTGACTCACCTAAGGGAGCAGTAAGTTGTGACAATAGGTTTAAAAGTATAAACACTTGGTCAGTTTGCACATTATGGAAAGATATTGAGATCCACTTTGACTACAACAAACAGTCATGGTTTTAAGTGTACTTTAGCTTATTCTGTGATAAAAGTCTGTATTTGTAAGGCAGTTTTAGGTGTTCAGAACAACGTATCGATTTCCAAATACGGAGCATCCGCGTTGGGCTGCCCTGGAGTCATAAAGTCAAATATGCATTTGAACAGGTTTGGGTAGCCAGAACGCTCAAGAACAGAAAATATTTCGAGAAGGGCTGAGAAGGTGGACTACTCCACCCCTCCGTGTGTTTGCACCCAGTGTTTGTGAGCACTCCCTGGGCTGATTACGGGAGGCAGGGGCAGAGCTGCTGGGACTGGGCAAGCAGCACCTTGCTCTGACCAGCTCCAGCTCCCAGGGGCTCTGGGTGTCCCAACCGCCCTCCCCAAGGTAACTCGTGATGCTGAATCGCTTTAGTTTTTCTTGGGTTTTCTTTTTGCTCTCCCTCTGCTGCCACTTGTTTCCCACGCTTGAGGTTAGTTCTGCATGTGCTTTGTGCTAAATGATCTTGGGAGCTCCTGCAAGTTCTTGGTGTATTTTGTTTGGGCTTTAAAGTGCCCGATATAAATTTTCCCTTTTGGTGCACTGGCATTTTCTGCAAAAGGACATTAGAATAAAAAGCTTGGCTTTCTGACAGAGCGTTTCTACCAGCCAGGTTGGTATTGTTCATTTTCATGGCATTGTTGAACTATTCCCTCCCTGAAAGCCCAGGGTGTGAACTATTTTGCTTTTCACATTTGCCTACAATGCAAAGCGGCTGAAAGAATTGTATTAAAAACTGCCCCTGGAGCCTTAAGGACTGTAATTCTGCATGTCCTGGATGCACGGTCAGCTGCCAGGTTGCTATTCAAATTGTCCTTGGGTGTTTCTTGTTTATTCTAGGTGAGTCATCTCAATCTTGCCTTCTCCTGGCCCTTTACTACTGTCTATTGTGTGTCCGTTTCTCCTCCTTAGCCCCTGACAATGCTCAGTTGCATTTCTCCTCTCCCTTCTTCATACCCAACATGTGTCTGAGTTACCTTTTTCTGCAGGAGAGCAATTGAGAGCAGCACTGAAGGAAGGTAAGGAAACTTTCTAAGAGATTATGCTACTATGAGTCCTTCCTTGCTTCCACATGAATCAGAGCAGGAGCTTCTGCCTCTCTATGTGGACACCAGCTGACATGCCCCCACGTTCACTTTTATTGCAGGAGGCAGGATAAGGGACAGGGATAAACTAAAGAAGATTCATTTCTTACCCTGCATCTGCAAGGCAGGCTGCTTTTTGTATGAGTTAATGTGTTCCAGGTCTTTCTCTGCCTCTGAAATAACCATGAGTTTATTTAAGTCTCTCCTCAACACCTGCAGAGTGGATGTACCTATGATGAAATGAGATGGAGGAAGAATCAATTGAAGTTATTATTTTTTTTTCTGACACTTAAGTACAACAGATGGCAAGTTTTAGTGAGGAATTAATTGTGGACTTTTTGTATTAATAAACACCGTGACACAGGTGATTGTAATATTCCAGGTTGGTCAATACAGTAGAAAGATCAGGCTTGTCCGGCTTTAGCCAGAGTGCACAGAAGACCACGGGCTTTGCTGTAATTTTTGCTTGTAGTTTTCACCCTGCCAAGACCAAACTGATGATTTTTGATAGTGAGAGAAAAAGGAGAATTTTACCAAGCTATGAGATCCTGCCTGGAGTGCACTACAGTTCATATAATGTTAAAAATATCTAAAAAATACAATTTTCTTTCACATTACTTTCTGTATTAGAGTAGAAGCAGTGAAGCATAATTTGAGAAAGGAACTGTTTCAGAGCTGTTGCTGATCTAAAGGCTGGTAGTTCATGTTCTTTTTTAAACCAGTCGGGGCGCATTCCAGCTGGTCTGAGTTAGTTCCCTGCAAGGATAATATCCTTCAAACTTAATAAAAAAAGCTTTATCTAGAAAGGAAACCTAAGGATGAGAATGAGTTTACTCCAGTTCCTCTTGACTTCTAAAGATTTTCTTCTTATTTTGGAAGTGTTCTTGGATCAAGATCATCTGTTTCCCATCTCAGTCCTCAAAAATAGTCTTGTCTCTATAAATGTTGTCAAACCTCCTCTCATAAAATAGTCATCTTGCCAGCAGCACCTCCTAGGTCTGGTGGAGGTTTGCTCCATACTCGCAGCTTATTACAGAGAGCAGCTTTGCACTTTTCAGGCACAGAGTAAAGAACAAGAAGAGGTCCTGAATGGTGGTTGGACTGCTAATGAATGACCATAATTAATAACTGAGACATAATAAAAATACACAATGGAGAGACCAGGTGAGGATCTGAAGAAAGAATGTAGGTTTTACAGGTGGACAGAGGTTCTTGGGGTTGACAATCTGACTCTGCTTGCTAGGGACAAGTGTGTGACCAGAAATCTGACTTGCCATTCTCAGGCAAGTCACCGTGCCCTGGAGGTCCTCTAAATCTTTCGAGAAGCCCTTTGCTTCTGTGAGGAATTTAGCTAGCTGCCCAAATGGGGCTTGGTGCTGAGCTTCTGGCAGACAATGTTTAAATTGGTGAAAAAAGACCCCAAATGACAGCTTGGTGTGAGCCCCTTATTATTCTTAAAATCCCCTTGGGTCCACATTTAATAATTTTAGCATCAAGACAAGGTGTTACAAATGAGATAAAAGTGAATTTGTTCATATAAACTGGAGTCCTGAGCACTGTGGGAAAACCACAACCATTTCATGTTAATGATGGAGATGAAGTTGCTCGTTTATGCAAATCTAGAACAACATATGGGTGCAAGCAACTGCAATCAGCTGCCGTTCTCTCTGCAGAGGCAGCAGCAATAAATAGATGCGATGGCAGAAGCGAGTAACTGTGACATCACCTGCTTGGCAACTTGGAAACTCCACCGATTTGATACCATTTAGTATGTGTCTATTATCACTTCTGCTGATACTCGGTTTTGTCTATAGGTGGCAGTGACCTTTCATTTTTTTCCGTAAAATAGGGTAGAAGCATGCATACATCTATGTTTTCCTAATTTTCCTACAGCATCCGGGCCAGGGCTGTGAGGCTGTGTTATTAACTGAGTTCTGTACCCAGAGGAACAGCTCCAGACTGGCCACCTTCCTGCAGTGGCTGTTTTGCCCTCAGCACAACAAATGTGCAGTTGCAGTAAAATAATCTATTACAGCTGCAAGGATTGGAAAATATTATATACGTGCATGGTGGAGAAGTGTGTTTGGTGTTTTGGAATCATATTCAGAGAGGGCTAAGTAGGAAATCTGTCCCATTTCTAGCAAAAATCCCCTCCAAGTCCTGTCCGACTCTCTTCTGGTGAGTGAAAATCTTTAAAATTTCCACACGAGCACTGTGTGTGTTTTATTTCAGTAAGAATTATAAACCAGATTGGAGAAAATGGGTAATCCCTCCTAGAGGAAAATATGTCAGAGATCAGAGCCTGTGATCTCTGCTCTGTGTCAGTTAAAGATAACTTGACATGAGTAGAGTTGCATCAAGAGGAAACTGGAGTAAATGAGAATCATGCTACAAATCATTGTCAACATGAAAAAAAAAAAAAAANGGGAGACATTGGCTGAAGTTCTGATTTATAGTGGAAATATCAGCTGAGAAGGTAAAACCCCTGCAAAACAACTCTGTGTTCTGAGATCCAGGCTCAGTCATCCAGTCACTATTTCTGTAGTGATTCTCAGCAGCCCACAACTGCAGTTCATGTTTCAGCATCAGCGGGGGCCGTTCAGTGGCCAGCACAGCGCTAGGCACTTAGCAGAGAACAATAACCATCTCTGGAGAGAGGCCTGGCTTGGATTTCACGTCAGCTAGGATGCGGCATGAAATAGAAACCAGATCTAGACAATCCCTATAAAGCGAAGGTTTGTAGATTGGGGTTAGCAAAAAAAACCACAACCAGCTTGAGCTCTGTAAACAGTAACTGGAAGCAGACATGCGGGGCTGTGGGCTGAAAGAAGAGCTGCCTGCAGTTCTGGCTTTCAAATTCTAGTAGACATGACAGAACTGCTCTTTTCTCCAATAGCCGAGGGTTGATTAATTAAGATGCTAAAGAAGTTGCTCTATTCCACACCTCTGCAGCTGCACTGATTCATAGAGACATACACCACAGCAATAATAAAAGAGAAGGGCACTTGGTACCCATGGGGCTGTGCAGGGCATCCAACGGGACGAGCACAGAGGCTGCAGCTGCCTGCAGCTCTCTGCCTCCCTCTCTTTGGAGACCTTTCTCTTTCAAGGTGTGACTCACAATGGTCTCTGCTTGCTGTTTATTTGTGTAGCTTTAAGATATGTACCCTGAACCAAAGTCAATGGGAAACTTCCTATTTAACTGTGTTGCAGGGTCTGAGTTTGTCCCCAAAGAATTTACAGTCCTAACACACAGCAAGTCTAGAAGGTATGTAAATGGATTTTAAAATTAAGGAGAAGAGTTAAAAAAAAAAAGATAAAGAAAAAAAGAGTTTTATGCGTACTTGTTCACATTGCTCCTGAAACAAAGTTTCAAGAAAAGTTTAAAGAAATCAGAACAGTTTCAGTAAATACTGGATTATCCAAAGGGCTAAAAGTGAGAAAATAATAATAATGAGAAAGCCATTTTAAACTGACTAGCTCGGGTATTAGCAGTGCTGCCTCTGTGGCTGCCTAGAGCAGGGCAAATACCTGCACAGCCACAGGCCATGACTTTCCCCAGATGGTTTGTTATACAAATAAGGCATAATTTTCAGGCTTCATATGCATTATTCTTTACATGCTGCCTCTTTTCTCTCTCCTATTATTTCTTTTTAATGAAAAACGAACAAAAATATAACCCCCCACCAAGCTGCTGCGATTTATTTATCCATTTTGGTCTTTTCTGCTGTATCTACCGAGTCCTAATGAAAGATGCAGCTGTGATCGCATCCAATTTTCCTCAACAAACAAGAAAAGTTTGTTAGCCGGTAACTTTCTTAATGAGCAGCTGTCAGCCTGACTGGGTTTGAGTAGGGCTGGTTGGTGCAAACCCGTGACTTGGGCAGGTACCTTTGGGAAAGCAGATGAGGCTCATTAGGAATTTAAACGGCCCATCAAAGCCTGTCACCATTGGCTGCCTCTTAATTTGAATTAGGCAGTGAGTTCATATTAATGAGAAAGGAAAGGTTATTTAGCTTGTTTTCCTCTGCTATACAGGAATTATGGGGAATCAAATGAGTGTCCTGGAAGAACCTGAAGAAGACAATACGTGCACTGTGAAGAGCTATCAGGTAATCAAAAGCTGTCCACCCTCATCTTCCCTGGCTATAGTAAATTGGTGCTGTTGATTTTCAAATCTTGTGATGCGCCCAGTCTTAAGAACTGTATTATTTGCTATTTCAGGCTTTATCTGAGTCTCCTGGCACTACTGAAAATGGATCTGTGGCATATGTTCAGGCTCCTCCTCCTGTAATAAATGGTGAAGGTATGTGCTTAGAAAGTGTGGCACGTTTACACTTTTTTTTGTATCTTACTGAGGCAAAAGTTTCTACCTCATTAGTCATTAGAGTTTTATGCTGGAGTAGCAATAAATATTGGTGTGTGGCCTTCAGTTGAGATGAGTCCATGTTTCACCTCTAATGAATCTGTATACGCGTTTTTTCAGAAGCTTGAAGGCTTAAAGTTAACAAAGAGTCAAATAGTCTAAATTCTTTAGAATATAGTAAAACCCAACAACTCTCTATTCTCTGTAAGGAAAGAAAATATTATTTTATTATTAATTGTTAAGAGAACCCTCTTGGTCTGTTACATCTAGCTGAAAAAATCTCAGACTAGACAAAAATAATTAAAGACCAGCATGGCAATAAGCAGATGGTACTGCTTACGGTTCGGGATCTCTGTTCCATGGCTAATTTTCTAATGCCATCTAACTGTAAGAAATCAGTTTAAATGGTTGCCTGCTAGAAAGTAAAAGCCTTTAGCTACTTTTCTACTGGGATAAACGACCAGAGTTCTGGTAAGTAAATAAAAGGCAGATGATTTACACTGTCTGGAGACCTAGAAAATAAGTGTATGCTTTACTCCTTATATATAAAATTAAGCATATGGCATTGTTTAACTTAAGCGGATTACCTAATTAACATAATTACTAAATTTGTTTCAGTGGCTAGTTGAAAGATGGGATGGTCCTGTACTTATTACTTGTATTTTAACTTTATTAGTGTTTAAAAAAGCAGCTGAAATCATTAACTACTTAGATACTACTCAAATCGCTCTGGTTTGTGTAATGTTATCAAGGTCTTGATGAAGCAAAAGTGCAAGTGCTGTTTGGATGTGGCAATTCCTATAGAAAATGTAGTTGATAGGATTTCTGAAGTGAAAAAATGCAAGAAATAGTACTGTAGTTTATTTTATGGTCTTCTAGAGAAGATGACAGAGCTGAAATTAAAAGGCAAGTGAAGCAAGAGGATCTTATTCACGGTGCGAGATACATGTTTGTGGCCTTTGTCTTGTTGGTTTGCATTTCAGTGTTTGCCAGTGATCAGCCCATGTGCTGTGCGTTAAATGGTGGAGTTGATAAATGAGTCTATGAAATCTATACCTGCTAATATAATGAAAAAAAAAAGAAACCAGAGAGCTAACTTAATATAACCAGAGGAAGTAATGTTATTTGGAAGAGCCCTGTCACCATCTGCTTCACATCTGGGTGAGCAGATTGGTGACTGGTTCCCTGCATTTGTTGCTCCTGCTCAGCCTGACAGATGTGTGGGCTTTGAGATTCTTTCCATGACTCCCCTTTCCTGCTCCTATTGATTATCAGGGCTTCAGACATTGCCCAGAGTGCTGCAACCCACATTCTTTTCCTGTAAAGACATTTAAATAGTAGTGATGCCCTTACTGCTACTTCATGAGATTTTGCTGCATCGCAGGACCTTGAATGTTCTTTAAGTCGAAGTATTAACCACAGGAGGGCACGTAGCTGCTGAAGCCAGACTAGGAATCAAAAGCTAAGAAAAAGGAGGTTGTTTTAAGAAAGAATCTGAAGGCTTTAACTCGGGCAAACTGAGCATCAAAAATGCATTGCTACTTAGTACGTGGTTTAGGTTGTTGCCAGGCACAAAAAGAGCAAACTAAGCTCCAGAGAAAATCAGGTTCTAGTGGAAAAGGCAGCAAGGCAATCTGGAAGTTCTGGACAGGGCTGCTTTTGGTCCTGCTTGAGCAAGTTTGGCTGCCATCTGTTACGTGCAGCAGGCTGAAGTCTGGTTATATCCCCGCTGATTTACAAAAGCAAATCAACTGACAAAAGCTTAGTCAGCCTTTTCATTCACATCAGACTCGTGACTCTGAACTTCTTTTTTGTATCAGTCATATCTTCAGGATTCCTGTCCACATCTGCCATTCCCTCTGGCTGAGCACTGCATCTTGGTCCCAAACGCAAATGGAATCGATGCTTGGCTGCAGGTGCTCTACACAGATGGGTTTTGAACTCTTGCTGCATGGGATACTGGGTACAGCAGGTCCCATAATGAACAGAAATAATTCCATTCCTATATGTTCAGTTTTGCAGCTCACATGGTCAATTTAAATCCTGTGCTCACTGTAAGGCTTTGTCTATTATAACGTTTTCCTTTGGTATTAAAACTGAAGTGCTTGCTTTTTAAAATTCAGTGCTAATTCTGCATCCTCAGTCCCATTCAGCGAACACCACTGTTCATTCTCAGCCTCTGGAAGTGCTTAAAATGCTAAAGTCAAGGATATGAAAGGAAGGCGGGGGGGAAAGTCTGTCAACAATTACTCCTGAGCAGGGAAATGCTATTGACATGACATTGCACTAACCATCACTCTTCTCTGTAACTCTCTTCTGTTTTTCTTATGAGTCAAGGGAAAGATACTGGTCTAATCTAGCAATTTCAGAAGAAATTCCTTTACTTGAGTGCACTCTTACAGAAGAGGAGCTTTGTGCAGCTGTAGTATTGGCCTTAACATATTCTGATAAAGCGAAGGGAAGCAAAGGAAGGGCACAATGTGACTGTCTTTTGTTAAGTACTTGAAAGGAAAATGCCTCTGTAGCAGTAGCATGAAATTCAATCTTGCAGCAGCGCTGCAATTTGTATATTGATTTTGGTTTCAGAGTGGTTATTAATCTCATTCAGAGTGAGCAGCTTTGATCTACTTCAGACCTGGCCCAGAGTTTGGGAGGTTTGGCTTCAGTTCCTGGTTCTGTCTCTGGATGGTGGAATAGTTTTGGAAAGAATAGAACTTCTGTTCCTCTTTAAAGACAGAAAATATCATGGACTTTTCATCCAAATATTGCAGTTTCAAAGCCTTTCTCCTCCACCCTTTGCCATGAGCATGGTGTGAGTCACTCTTGTGCTCAGCCCACCACAGTGGAGCCTTCTCTCTGCTGGTGGGGTCTGCTTTGCCTGGTGCCCAGGCAGACTTTCCCCGAAACAGTTTGAACTCTCTTGACACAAGAGACACTGCAGAGCTCATGCTGATGATATTTTCCAGGTCTTCCATTCCTTCCATGATAATTAGAGATAAAAGAAGCTTGATGGCTTCATGAGCTACACTTTGTTTGGTTGTCTTCCTCAGTGATGAGCTTTTCCTTCCCTATTTTTATACTAAAGACCATTTTTCTGCGTTTCGGTTTTTATCTGTTACATAAAGCAGAAGTTCAGTGTGCATGATAATAATTTTCCAATTGATATTGTTTCTGCTTTCTTTAGCTGGGGAAGGGTTGCTTTTTGCTTCCTTTGCAAGTTTCCAGCTATAATTAGAAATTGGTACTTCGGCTTTTTTTCACATAGTAGTACAGCAGTAGTAGGAAACTACATCTCTTTAGTGACTCTGACTGCACAGCTGAACAGGTGCTTGAGTAGCTAGTTAGTTGTACCTTTTCTTTCCATGTCAGAGTGTTGAAATAGGTGCTTGTGAAGTATTGCAGAAGAATATTGCTGGCCAAGGATTCTTGCCAGCATTAGTTTTTTCACCTTAATAGAATCATAGAATCACCAGGTTGGAAGAGACCCACTGGATCGAGTCCGACCATAGTAACAGAGAATTTAGGGAAAGAAATTTTCTCTACCGGAGTGCACACAAAGAAGTGAAAATTCATTTATCTGAATGGAGTAGGTTTTACTGAGGCCCTCTGCCCCCCCTGTGCACTTGTGTTAGCCAAAAACACGTTAAGAAAGAAAATATTGCATTAAAAATGCATTTAAAAAATTAAACTGAGCACTGAAGATCTGTACTGTGAAAGATGGATGTTTTACTCAGGTTTTGTTGGGGGTTTATTGCTGTTAAAGTAAAATGTGAAGGGCATAATATTGACTATTACAATTATTGTTTGAAATAATTTCAATTTTACAGTGAAACTGACAATTTTTAAAACTCTAATTTAGCAAGTCAGTTTAAGCCTGTCAATTTTTGCAGTTATAATTAAGTAGATCTAAATTCATCCTGTGAATCTGTGGTGATGATTGACAGTGAAATCGGTTATATGTTCTAGTCAAAGGAGGGAAGAGAAGCTCAAGCCGAGGGGGGGCTGCAAGGTTTACCTACCTACAAGCTACATCGGGGAGGGTCAGACTGGACATTGGGGGAAAAAATTTTCACAGAAAGGGTCATTGGGCAGTGGAACAGGCTGCCCAGGAAGGGGGTTGAGTCACCTTCCCTGGAGGGGTTTAAAAGACAGGTAGATGAGGTGCTGAGGGACATGGTTTAGTGTTCGATAGGAATGGTTGGACTCGATGATCCAAGAGGTCTTTTCCAACCTGGTGATTGTGTGATAAGTATTCAGGCTTAAACTAATCTACAGACGACAGAGGAGAAGTGCAAGTACAAACTGCGCTGTGGAGAGCAGGCAGCAAGGCAAGGAATGCTGCTGGAAAACTGAGTGAAATAAGTTATGACTGCAAAGCCCTGTGGGGATTTTGGCAAGCCAGGAAAGAAAATCAGTCCTTGCAGTTTCCACTCTCTTTTCCCATTTAGCTTCGGCAGAGGAAAGCATAATATGTTAATATAAAACTTTGTCTCAAGTTTTATTGAGGGTTTTTTTTTTGTTGAGGTGTTTTGGTTTTTTTTTGCATGCCACTTGTTTAATTTTAATTGTAAAGTCAAATATCCTCAGCATGTCTACTGGGTTGCGCAGTCAAAACCCTGCGCCATTATCTGACTTTGGCAGCTGAGAGGGGGCTGTGGAGAAGATAAAATTTGCACCAACTTCAATGGGGAATGAGAGGAAATAAAATCAGACGGGCAGGTCTGATAGATGAGCAGCAGCTTGTCGTTAGCCCAGGAAGACTCTAAACAAGCTGCGCTCTGTGTGGCTCTCCCCGAGGCTTCACGTTTTAGAATTGGGTTTGCTAAAGCACGATGTCACCGTGATTAATTGTACAACCAGTGTAACTTCTTAGCTGTGCTGGATAATTACTGTTTTATGCTTCTGTTTGTAGTGTATGCAAAGGCAAGTGTTGCGCAGGATAATGCAGCTATTTCTTCCCTGGAGACAATGGAGCCGAGCCCCGTTCCCGACGTGGGCAGACAGAGTCTTGGGAGCGCTGCCAGGAGAGCTCAACCATCTGCTAAATCCCGCTCTGTCTTCGCGTTTTCATGGTCTGTACCAGGGCGTACTGAAGGTCCAGCTACAGATTCACCACTTGGATCGGTGAAACTTGATGTCAGCTCAGAGGCGCCCGGAGCGAACAAAGCCCCAAGTGACAGTGCGGAGGGTCCCACAGCAGCTGCGTGGGAGGCAGCCGCACATAAAAACCTGACACGGGCCCCGCCGCCAGCACCGCTTCGTGACATCGATCTTGCAGCATCGGTGACACCTGAGGGAGAGGATGCGGCCGCCTCAAAGGCGAAGCAAGTAACCTTCTTTGACAGGATCTTCAAACTGGAGAAGGGAAAGGAAAGGAGTAAAACGCAAATTGATACCCAGGAGGAAAGGCAGACTTCAGACCTTCCTGACGGGCGCATCGCGGCAAAAGAGGCTGCTGGATTACAGAGCACATCAAACGCTGTCCCACGGGGGAAGGCAAGTGCTTGAGTAGGAATGTCCATTTTATCATTAATGAGACCTCTCAGGAACGTTAATAGCGCAGGACAACGCGATGTCACAATGGTTGTGTGAATGAGTTGGTGTTGCTGTCTAATTGCTGCAGGTAACCACCCACGTGGGCGGCTGAACACAGGTATGGGAGGAGGATCTGTGGTAGAGCGGTAAGAGCTCTTTCTGCATCATGACTAATTGCCGGCATCTTATCTAGAGTCTAAATTCATTTGTATTTCTGAAAGTTTTGGGCAAGATCGCTGTGTTCGTGCTCCAATTGCCGGGATGATGAACAACAGCCAACTAGCAATGAAAGCAGAAGTACTTGAAAGTAAAAGTGTTTCTTAAGCTTTAGGATATTGGAATTTGACGCTGGATGGTTTCAAAGAAGTTCTTTAGCACGTTTTGTGCCATTCTTAAAATAGCTGCCTGTCTCATACCCTACATACTACAATAAGGAATATTTTGTAGTAGCGATCTTGGCTATCGTGATCTTTTTTTCATTAAGGAAATGTGATCCCATAGAATAGATTTTACTGGTTGAGGATTTGACATGAATTAAGTAACTTATCTAAGAAAGCATGCTAGTAAAAGAGTTGAAAACAGATGTGAGTTTAGAGTTTACATTTCCTGCAAAGTCTGATACCAGAATATATACTCTAGCATGAATTTTCAGGTAATTAACTGCTGAAAAGGTCTGTCTCCTAGATGGGGGCAAGTAGAATAAATCTCATGAGTTCTGCTGGAGGGATGCCAGTACATATTAGATGATGAACTAGCTCAAATCTGGTCCAGTATCAGGAAGAGGAGAGGAGGAATCTAGCTGCACAATCCTCATCAGAATCTGTGTAAATGCCATTTTAATAGTAACTGCTTTTATTGGCCTAGTTCAGGCTTGCAAGTAAAACTGCTGCATGATTGCTAATGCTTTGTTGAGCGTGGTTTGTAAGATGCTCACTGCTTGCACTGATGACATTGCAGGTTACCTCAAAAAGCCCCTTCAACATATATTATTCCACCTTGTCTTCTCCATATTACACCTCCTCAAATCTGAATATTGCATTTTTTTTATATAAACTCATAAACTGTAATATTTTTCTGAAGATTCATTTGTAAAACTGGACAGTTGCATTTACAATTGTCATTCAAAAGTGGCACCATCACTAGTATTTCAAAAAAATTATGTGCGTTTTTAAAGAATCTGTAGTGTCAGCCTAGCAGAATATAAAGTCATTCACTACTTATACAGAACAGGATGGATAATTCGGAATGAATAATCTGTTCAGCACATGCTGGCACTTCTTTTTGTAGCTTATAACACTGAAGTTTTCCATGCTGCACATTCCTGCAAATACTTTTGACTAATACACAAAGAATAAGTTTTGCTTGTGTTGTTACCTTTACAATCGAATCCAAAATTCATTATTTCCTCTTGCTGTGATTGCAAACTGTGGAGTGTGAAAGGTCACAGCTGGTGCTATTGAAGGTGCGGTACAGTGTGAAATACCCTGTAATGAAGCAACAGTCTGCAGTAGCTTTAACAAGTCAGAGTTTTAAACATTTGCTGGTAGTAAATAGTCATGTTGGGAAAGCTCAAGCGGGCAGGGTTTGTAAGAAGCAACTGTCAGGGGACAGGACAAGGTAATCTCAATCTTATTCCACCAGTTCAAACAGGTGGTAGAAGCACTGTCTATTCAGATACAGATTGGTTTTTTTATAGAAGTAATGCCTAGCATTCTTTCTTTTTAATTTTAATTCTCTTCCAGTCTCCAGCTGCATCCTGAACCTCACTAACAGGGATCTGTACATCCCAGGCACTCATCAGTTGTAGGTTGTTTGGTGTTTGTGTTTGCAGTATCCTAGCCCACAACTTTTGGTGCCTGGGTCCTGCTTGGAGACAGGTCTCATCTTTAACAAAAGTGCCTCTACGTCTTTTACGCGTGTCATTAAAGCTGTGCCAGTGAAAATCTTCGAGGACTCACAAATTGGGGTTCAAGTTGCTCAGTGTAAATGAGTGGCAGTACTTGCATCTTCAATTTCTGGACTATCATTTCTGTCTTTCATTCCCCAGATAGGAGCAGGAGCATATTCTGGGGGCAGAGGGGAGTTAAGGACCCTTTCTGGGGGAAAAAAAGATCAGCTAAATGCTTTTGATATGCTGCTAGACTTTAACTCCGTTTCTAAAACAAAGGCTGTGGCTCTGCCTTGAAGCACAGTTGCCTTCTGTTCCCTCTAAAGCTGCTGGTTATCATGTCAGAAGGGAGAATGACCAAGTCTAATTGAATTACTGTTACTGTAGTAACTACAAACTGTTACCAAATAATCGTACTAAAAAATTCAGCTGCTGCTGCCAACAGCTTTTTCTTTTTTCGGTGGATTCTGACTGGTAGTATCTGTAAAAGCTAAAAGCAAAGCGACGTTTCCCTGAATTGAGTGCCAACACAAAACAAACAGCATTGCTGGTAAGTAAGAGAGAGGCTCCACAGTTGTAGCTTAAGAGCTGCACAAACATTCTGTGTTTGGTGAGCCACTCTTTATTTTTGGGGCCCACAAAACTACATTCAGGACGCAGCATAATTAAAACAAGGACAGAATTCACGAATTCATGAAGCATTTACTATGTAAGCCAAAGAAAAGATAAATTATATGCCTGAAATGTTTCACTGAGCCATGATTCATGCAAACAAAAGTGCTGGCAGTAATACCTTCTTTTGATATGTTTTTCTAATGACTGGACTGAAACTACAGTCTAAGTATTTAAGGTGTTTGCTACCCCCAAATCTGAATCCTCAAAGAAGTGAATTGAACGCTTACATAGTATCTGTTAACTTCTAATACTGACCTCTGTTATTTCTAGAGTTTTCTTTCATTATTTGCCTCCAGGGCTTTGCACAGCCTATTATGGCAGGGAGCTGCTAAAGAGGGTTTTGTGGTTATTTGACTACAGCTTTGAAAATGGGATATTGTCGGACTCCATGTTATCTGATTTATTTGTCAATGGCCTGAGTCTGCTCCTTCCTGCAGTAGAAACCCTTTAAAAGCACAAATCACGGCATCTGTTGAAGTCCAGATTTGAGTTGTATCTCAGTGGATAACAGCAGCCTTGGCTTGGGAATCCTGGAGGTGGTTTCTGTGTTAAGTAGTTGGTCATTACAGCCCGTTTGTACTCTCCAGGCTGGAGTTCGGGGGTATTTAGATGGTTGTGAGCCTATAGCTCTGCACAGATTGCAGTAGCTCTTGCTTCTGCAGAGCAAAGCATGACTTTAGGAGGGAGCTGCCCTGGAACAGCTTGTGCTGCTAGTCGGTGGTGGTACCTGCCATCAATTTTACTTATTTTTCTTTGATAGCTTCAAGCAGTAAGGAGTTTGTTCACATCAAGTACTTCAGTTACGATGCTAGTTTGGTTGAACAATGTATGTTCTGCCTCCTGCTTCTTGGGTCTCTTGCCTCGTGCCTTTGTTGTGCCTTTAATATCTGAACTGGAGCCAGCATTCTTCATGTGACCAGAGCTCTTTAGATGGCATCCCTGGAAGCAGAGCCGCTGAGGCTGGTGTGGCCATGCGTGTTCTGCATGGGACGTATTGTTCTTGTAGCCACTCTGACCTGTAACTGGCAGCTGTACAAAGTGGAGTGTTAGACCCTTGTAAGAAACTTCCAAGTAGCCTGTTGAAGCGCTCTGAAGTACTCTACTGTGTTTTTCTCTGCGTAAACTTGAAAAATGATGGGGGAAGAACTGGAGAGAAGTCTGTTCTTGTAGTATTGTGTATTTTAACTCCTTTAGTGCTCCGTGTTCATCTTTCCTGATGCTCAGTGAGCCGCATGAACTCAAAATATTTGTGTTTTAGTCTATTCCTTCCTTTAATGACCTACAGAGAAGAAATCCTAAACAAATATCATGATTTTTTTTAAACTGCCCAGTACTGGGAAAGGTTCTCATGGATATATTTAATTTTAACGTCTCCTATAAAAATGGTTCTGAACAACTATATGTAATTGGCAGGTTAGGAAAATCTTTTATTTCACTTAGACCTCCCAGCAGGCTTGAGAGCAGGCATTCCAAGATGTTTGCTGGAAGTACCTGGTCAGGATCAAGAATTTTATTACTTGATCTAACTTTTCTTCTGGGGTAATCTGGGCATCTATTCTCTAGTCAATGTTTTCTAAGTGATCAGATGTGTACTACTGTCTAAATAGTTAGGGATGATAACTTCTGCTGTAGAATTATGACATTGTTTGTTCACTCAGTGTCTCAAATTCCCTTCCAAGTGGAGGCCCCCATCGTGCCTAAGCACAAACTTCCTTTAATAACAATTAACAGACCCAGTCCTGCACTTAAAATGTAGACAGATACACAAAAGGGAGGATAATTGAAGAAAATGCTAATAGGACATTGAAGACTTGTCTTCAGCTGCTCTCCTGAGCAATGTTTGTGTTGGCTTCACCTATACCTGCTCAAGGCAAAGGTGGCCAGAATGGTAGGCAATTTCAGCATAAAAAGGAGTCAAGCTCTTCAAAACTGGTCCAAGAGGAGTTTTTTTTAAAAAACAAACCCCTGTTGAGGTGTCTAAGCAGAAACTGAGTAACTTAATACAGACTTGGGAGAGCCTGAGCGCTGGGAAACTATTTCTGGGCTCCAACAACTGTAATTCCAGGAAGAGACGAGTCAGCTACATCTGACTCGGAAGAATTTGTGTTGTTGCTTTTTTTTCCCCCCTTCTTTTAATCTGTACCATGTTTGTGTTTTCCAGACAAAAATTATATCTGGAATTGCAGAATACAGAGTATCGGAAGCAATCTTTGTATGGTACAATGAGATCACTGAGCTTTTAAACACCAAAATCTCTCAGTATTGGTTCCTATCCACAAGTTCAGCCTTGAGAAGAGAAAAACCATGTTGTTTGGGATGCTGCGTGTAACTTTCCTTGTTTGTTGTACTTGCTAGCTGGAACAATGTTCCTCCAACCAACACCAAATGCTGAATATATTAGAAAAGAGGGGAAAGATGTGTGTAAATGCTTGATTGTTCTGAATACGTGGGTTGGGGAAATATGGTTGGAATTAGGGTTGTGACTCTCGGAGCAACATAATGCAAGTCACAAATGTTACTTTTTCATTCCACTTGGAAATCAAGGAATCTTGGACTGAGGAGAATCTGTCCCCTTTTTTTCCAGGAGATAGATGACTGCAACCGAGAAGACCTCCAGCAGAACTCGGCAGGTGTCAACAGTGTCAGTGCTGAGCAACCTGAAAAGGCAGAGGTAAAACAAGACAGCCCCCAGCCAGCTGCTGCAGTAGATAACTCCGTCATGAGCTTCCTTAAAACACTGGTAAGCTGTTACCTTTCCCTTTCATCTGTAGGCTGTGCTTAAACTGATTATAAAAATCCAACAAGGACATATTGAGCTAAATGTAACATTTTGCTCTCCTGGGCACTAAGAAGTAATGAAACTGGACAGATGCCTGAGAGAATGACTCGAGAGTGAGTGAGTGATAGATGGATGGATGGATGGATGTGTAGGTACAGTGCTCTTATGATCAAATAGTGATGACCTGCTCTAGAAACATCTTCTGCATAAATACTATCTGTAGACCTGGAGGTATTTAGCTGTCTACAGATTTTCTGCATAACGAAACTTTACTTCATAATATCTCTAAAAGTTCACTTTAATTGATTAATTTTATGTTTTATCCTGAATAATATAGCTTTGTTCTGAAATTTTTCATTGGCATTGGAACAGGCTGCCCAGGGAGGTGGTTGATTCACCTTCCCTGGAGGGGTTTAAGGCACGAGTAGACGAGGTCCTGAGGGACATGGGTTAGTGTTTGATAGGAACGGTTGCACTTGATGATCCGATGGGTCTCTTCCAGCCTGGTGATTCTATGATTTTACCCATTGACTTTAAGTCATTCTTGAGAAAAGGTAATAACTTTTTGCACAGGGGGCATTTGTACTTTCCTCACACTAGAGAAAACTCTTACTTTCAAACAGATATACTTTCAGATCTTTTGAAAGACTGAGTTGGGTGTGATTATGTGTTTTTTTGTTTTTGTTTTTGTTTTTTTTGCAAATGCATTTAAGGTCTCTCCAAGCAAAGCTGAAGCCAAAAGTGATCCTGAAGACAAGGTAGGTAGATTGTTCATTCTGTCACTGGTCACTAAGTATTTTGACACAGGTATTTCCTCTTTATTGTCTTGCTTTTTTTTTAAACCCTGATTGATGTTATTTCAACAGAAGTGAGACAATTTGTATGAAGCTGCCTTCTATCTTCTAGTGTTTCAGTGGTTTACAGGCATGTCACTGACTACGTAACTGGGAACTTGCAGATTACACATCCTTTCATACTGTTATAACTAGTAAAGTTTTTTTATTGCAATGCCTGTTATAAAATTTAATTAACATATAAAGCCAACAATCCTAAAAAAAGGAAATGGCCTCTCCATGCAACTAGTCAAAATTACTATAGGATTCAACAATTCTCTATCCTATTTCTCATCCTTCTTTCCCATTCAATTTTTTTTCTATCCTGTTACTAAAAGAGTGAAGTCAGCCTTTCCAGAGAGCTTGGTTAGGATATGGGGAATGATACACATTACTCCCTGATTATAACTTAATGATACTAGAACTCATCAGCCACTGCTAAGGTGGCTTCGCTACAGAAAAGGCAGTTATCAAATTGCACTGGTTTTGTAATTCTTGATCTCTTTAAACAACCTCTGAAAAATCCAGTTGTTCAGTCTCATTTGTGTTCCCGACTTTATCAAGAGCACCCGCGTGCTTCTCTACCAGAGCCTTGTAGGTGTGGGCGTACTGTAATTTGGAAACAAATATGCTGTTTGGGTTTGGCTTGCAATCACACCTGTGGAGGTAAACAAATCCAGGTGACTGGCAGGATATGCAAACTCATTATGTAGATGTTAAATGGGAGTAATTTTACGAATAATTCCCTTATCTCTGCTATCTTCCTGATGCAAAGAATTACATTTTCTCTATCTTAAAGGAAAAAATGCTAAAAAGGTTAATTTATCAACAGTCATAGAAAAGCTATAGATTTTTCAGCTGATCCATATAATGAACTAGTGGTCTTTCACCACAATCACACCCCCCAAGGAACAACTCCTATCTCAGTAGTAATGATGTTTTTAAGTTGAGGCTTTCCCCTATGTGTAGTCTGAGCCTCCTGGGAGGGCTGTGGGACTTTTACATGGTTTGACTATGCAGAGTCCCGCTCACACTTTGATTGTGGCTGCTCACGGACCCTCTTTGCAGGGAGGAGCTTGGTTTTATTGCACAGGGACTGGTACGTTGCCAGTGTCTCTCAGCAGGGATCTCTCACGGCTAAGAGGATGGACAAGCTGTCTTATAAATGTGAGGAATGACCACAGCCCACTTGAGCTTTGCAAAGTACATCAGCATACTCCCTCCTGCTGAAGTGCAGAGATGCGCAGCATAAAGCAAAGCTGAACTTTGGGCTTTTTTTTTTTTTATAGCAACAGGCTCTCACCAGTGGTGCCTCCAGCTTTAATACGCTGGCAGGCGATGTGTATGCTTTCAGCAGTCTGGGCACACCCTTAATGATTGCAATGTCATCTGTGAAAACTTAGGGGTTTAATGAGTTCAGTCATACTTCCATGGGTTAATTGATCCTTTAAATTTACACTAACCAACATTAAGGTCAGATCTGCTCCAGCACCTATTTGATCCGTGGAAGATCTTGACTTGTTCCTGTATCACTGCCTACTTAGGGATACTGGAAATGGTACAGAACACTGAAGGGCAAAAAGACCAGTTTGGATGTGATTGGTCGCAGCCTTTTCATAATACACAGCATGTTGGAGGAAGCTCGTAACCACACTGAATGAAACCATCGTGACACCAAGATCNAATATATTTTTCACCTTAAGTGTGAAAAAAAAAAAAAACCACCAAACAAAAAACCACAATAAACAAAACCAGAATGAAGTTTGCAAAGGGACAAGCCAATTAGCCAGAAAGTGAATGCTTGAGCCATTTGTGATTGAAAGAAAAGTTTTTTTTAAAAATCTCTATTGCTTCACTATATATTGGCCTGATTATTATTAAAAATTGGGAAATAAGTTGCCTAAGGGAGATTGGAATGAAGTCCAAGGTAGCAAGTAGTAAGTAAAAAATTACTACATCCTCCTTTTTGCTATGTTTTCAAAGAGATATTACTTCAAAACAGCTGTCAGCTTAAAAACCTAGCACTGAGAGACACTGAAGAGTGAAGAAAGCTACCTCATATTATTTGTGATTAGTCATGTGTTATGGGTATCTGCACAGTGCAGTTACCATAGAACAGACTCTTGTGCCAATGTGTTTGTTGAAACTCAGTTAAGCAACCTTGGAGACTCGTGTGTTTGTGCCCACCTTTTTCTTTATTATTGAAAAGGTGAAAATTGTGAAGAAGGAAGGGAAAAAACTTTAATTTTCATAATGTAAAGGCTTAAGCTTGAGCTGTGCTGGAGGTTGGGGTGAGTGGGTGGCAGGGTGGACAAAATCAGTGACTGGAAGAGTGAAATTTAGAGCAGATACTTAAGTTATGATTGAAATATTTTTTCCAATGCAGTTTCATTTCTAACCAGTTTCATGAACATTACTGCTAAATTGAAATATTTTAGAGAGTATATATCATGACTATTCATACTGTCCTTTTTCCTAAATAATACATTATGCAAAATATTAAGTCCCTATAATACTGCAATAAAAAGAACTAAGATTTTCAAAATTTTCTCTATCTGCCTAGTTTAAACTTACACATTCTAAATTTAGTTGGTTACTCGTGAATTGAAGTTCAGAAGTCGCAGCCTTTGCAAGCTTTGGGTCTGAATTTAATAATTTGGAGGAAAATTGTGGTTTAATTTCTGAGCCAACTGGATTGGCTTAGGTTTTCTGTTTATTTCACTAACATCAAGTAACAAAAACTGAGTATTTAGAAGAAAATATACCTTAGCTGGGACAAAAAGGAAATGTTTGGGTTTTATACTACATGTATGAGTATTTGAATGTTTTTATGAACCAAACAAGAACTTTGCAGTAAGTACTCAACTTGAAATGCTGTTGTACAAAAGGGATCGAAAGCAGAAAAAGGCCATGGTGGGCAAGCTGATCCGAAGACAGCGGCAGAATCCCAAACGAAAGGAGCCAAGAAAAAGAAGGCCCAGAGCCCCAAGCTAGGACACAGTACATTTAGTAAACTCTTTAGGCATAAGGTCTGTATGAACCTCCAGCAGGAACAGAACCCTGAGCAGTAGCATATGGTTCATGTCACAGAGCAAAGTTATTTAATTGTTAAGTGAAATCAGCATCTGGCCAACTGTGTAGTGCTCTGAAAGCTACTGGCGTGAATATTTTTGTGTTGTGGAAACCGTCTTCGTTTGCAATGTTTTTCTGATTGGACCATCTGTGAATTCAGGGTTCTGAGACAATTCCCCTCACCTTCCCTGCTGATTTTCCATGTTCCACTTACTAACGCCGACTAAACTTCCCTGGCCACTTAAAATAAAAAGTACTGACAAATAATGAATTGTGCGGATATGAACAGCGCCTGCGATTGTAGGAGTCTGAGCTCCATTCAACAACAATTAATGCTCTATGAACCACATTGCGTAACGTTAGCTGCCGTGTGGTTTAAATTGGCAGTTTGGTCAACCGGGGCGTCTGATGTGGCACAGAAGGTGGGAAGACAGAATTTCCTTCAGAGACAGTTACTTTCCTCTCAAAATGAGGGAAGTAATCATTGACTGAATTCTAGGTTTGGTTTGGATGGAAAAAGCTTGAGTTTCAAGCATGCTATAAAGTTGCTCAAAATGCCCACTTGGTGCAACTTTTCTTTTGGAGGATGTTAGCTTTAATTTAAAAAAAAAAAATTTACTGAAAACTTTTCATCAGCTTTGGTCTCAGTCCATATTTTTGCATTTCTACATTCTCTGAAGAAGACAATCTGCCATGGAGTTCTGTGGCAGGAAAGCAGAGAATTGTAGCTCTTTAGCCCCAGGAATGCAGGAGCGGAGACCCTTCCAGTGGGGGAGGAACGTAATTAATATTTAATGCACACTCAGAGCACCCACATGGAATTTCTGGTGAGTAGGGGGCTTTATAATCAAGGGCACGAGGCAAAGAATTCTTTAAGATATTTTTCAAAACAAAAATTCTTTCCACTCTGTCTTTTTTGAGAAAAATGTCATCTGTGTATTACTGAAGGAATAAGAATCTTCCCAATGGTTTTAAGTCTATACTTCTTGCCAAGAGCCTAAAGTTAAGACCATAATCTTGCATATACATTGATAGCTAGTAGTTTTGATATTAAAACAATTAAAATATGGATTGCTTGCTCATAATTAATTGAGGCTCCCTTAAAAAGACATAGCTGGCTTGTGTTTTTAAGGTACTAAATCTCTTCTTCAACAATTCTGCATGTTGTAGTGAGCTGTTGGGAGAGATGATTGATTTTCATTAGGCTTTTTGATAGAATTTAAAAGATTTTTGGTATGCAATGAAGGCAGTTCTGTTGAAGGAATACAACATCACTAATTTGTTTGGATGGTATTCGATATCTGGGTCCCTGACAGTTTTGGGGTTTTTTTTAATTCCCATTCATGAACGTTTGTGTTATCTCTCATGCTGCTCTTGCAGCATAACTCTAGTTGTTCATGGCATTTTTATTTGGAAGGGTTAACAATTTTCAGCATCAAAGCCACTTGTGGCATTACACTGCTTCTTACTACTTGCTTTGGACCTTGCTCATTAGAGCTAATCATGAAAGTCCTCGGCTCTTGCAAAGTAACGGTCACCTATTCTTTCAAGAAATCAGTTTAGGCTGCCTAAATGTAGAGGTGCTGGCCTCCCATCTACCTGAGTTTGTGTCGTGCTGCTCCTCTTTCTGTGCAGCTTAGATCATAGAATGGTTTGGGTTGGAAGGGGCTTTAAAGATCATCTCATTCCAACACCTCCTGCCATGGGTATGGACACCTCCCACCAGACCAGGCCGCCCAAAGCCCCATCCATCCTGGCCTTGAAAATCTCCAGGGACTGGGCAACCAGGGGAGATGCTCATCTTCAGCATAAGCAATGCTGGATGTTAGCTGCAATTCCAGTTTCTAAGTTATAAAGCCAGTGCTGCTCTGTACCCTTCGCTTTCAGGTAGTCATCTACCTATGTTTTGTATCCCAGAAAGCAGAGATTTGAAGATGACTTAGGGAGCTCCCTGTTTGATATGCAATTCACCTATGGAAGAGACCCAGCTCTGTCTTGCCTGTGTGCACTGAAAGTTGTGCGCACAGACCCAGCTCAGGAAAAATTTCAGCTAATGTCTTAACCTTGAGCAATGTCTGATGTGAAGAAACTGGGTATGCATGTATATATGCATATATTTTTTTTAAAGAAGAAATTGAGGACTGCAAGCACAGCAGTGTGAGCGCAAAACAATTCACCACAAGGCTGCAGGTAGAAGGATGCGAGCTGGCAGTCGCTTCGGGCAGCCTTGCCTCTGCCAGGTATCAGTTTCCATGGTTGCAGGAGCCAGGACTTTCACAAACGTTCACTAAAAATAAAATCATTTCGACACAGACAATTCCTGAACTGTGTAACTGGGAGCGCTGACATTGCCAGAGACAGACTTGCCTTTGTGTTTTGTTTCCCTTCAGGCTGCAAAAGAGACCCAACAGACAACTAATACCAAAGTGAGTAGGATGAGTCAAGTTATCTGTATGAATAATGCAGTCAAAGGGTAATTATTCTTGTTGCTGCTTTCAGTCTCAAAAACACTGGTTTAATTTCCTAATCAATTCATCATCTCTGTTATGGAGAGTGGGTTGCTATGTAATTTGCTTGCTTTGTTCAAGATATTGCTTCATTTGAAAGCACGGGGCAGTGCAACTCGTGATTTACACCATGTTGCTTGGTGTGTCCCGTGCAACGGTGGCTCCCTGCGTGCTGCTCTTGTACCAGGTGATGCCTAC
>WAAB01016149.1:0-46427 GCA_013389865.1 Piaya cayana
GCTTCTTCTTGGCTGGGTGGTTTTGCATTGTTATCCTCAGGCAATATGTTCTCATTTTTCAGTGCAACCAGAATAAAGGGGTGGGTGAATTTTCTTAAGAGTTATGAGCCTATAATAGCTTCTGTTCCTAAATTCATCACTCTGGAAAATAGTGTCGTCTGAAACAGAGCATGCTCCACTTCCCAGCACAGGTAGCTGTGAAGGATAACTCCCCTCACTATATATAAAAGCTCATTTATACACAGTTTGCAGTGTTCACATGTATAATCCATCTTTTCATTCACCTGACAGGATGGATTACATTCACTAATGATTATATTGAACAGTTGCCTCAGAATCCTTCTTTTTGGCTGTCTTACTTCTCTGTGGAGCCCTAGCTCTGTCAGTGTTTATTAGGCAGCTGTTTCTTCTCACCATCCACGTGGAGATGGGTACTACTACTTGTTTATTCCATGGCCATGATGTCTAATAAGTATGCGTCAGAACTGACTCCAATGAGAATTTTAAATGTTCCTATTTTATTTTTCCTATTGTGATCCAAATTTCCCTTCAGGCTAAAGGTCACAGATATATTCAGATATACGTGAGTTTCCCTAATGCTGGCACCAAGAGAGAAACTGAGATTGAAGGCTGGTTTCCATGGATTGCTAAATAGGACTTTACCACCAGATGATCTAATCATTTCTTCTAGCCTTAAATTTTGGGCCAGCTTACCAGTTGCCATAAATACAGAATCATCCATAAGTCAAATGATCACGCAGGCAGCTTTTCTAGTAATTTGGTACTTTACTTTTAAGGTGGACTCTGCATTTTCTTATCTGCAGAGATAAAACCAGCTATGACAAAACCTTTCTGGAAACAGTGAACATAGTAGCACTTAGGTCTACCTCTTAGCTTTTTAAGCCAAAAATATACTAACACTTCATTTACACTGCAGAAATTGATATGATCTCATAACAGAATGGTGCTAGTAGCTTGCCTCCAGATGCATCTCTTTCCTTCTTTATTTGAGTGGGGCAGTGCTTACAGTTTTTCAATGAGAAAAAAAACTTTTCTATGCCTGATGCATCAGTTTTCACATTAAATAGTATTTCTAAATATTCTGCTGGAAGAAGCAGAATTAAAATGTAATTTCACCAAAACTAAATTTAAAGAAAAAGGATTTTTTGAACTCTCCCTAAAGACATTCTTGAAATTAATGACTTATCACTAAACTTCATAGTTTGTTGAGACTACTGAGCAAATTGAGGTTTTTTTATTTATTTTAAAAAGATTTCCAAAAGGTGATTTCTGAGATCATCATGTTTTGCTCAGTGGTGTTTTCAGTTATTATCTATATGATGTGGTTAACATATGGATAATAAGTTGCTCCACCTGGGGTAAAAATTTCTCCAAAACAAACAAAAATTCATAGAATCATAGAATCACCAGGTTGGAAGAGACCCACCAGATCACGGACTCCAACCATTCCCACCAATCTCTAAACCGTGTACCTCATCCACCATGTACCTCATCCACCATGTACCTCATCCACCCAAGTGCTTAAATTGTCTGAATGGGAAACAAGGTGCTATTTCATGAGTTATAGGTTTGGGATTTAATCTGTCTTCAAGCAAGAAAAGATAAAAAAAAAATCTAGAAGTATTAGTTAGAGCTGTCTGGGATTTTCTGATTAAACGGAAGTGTCATTTTATTGAAACAAAGGTGTTTTACAGAATTTTTTTTGTATTAATTTTATTTTCAATGAATTGTTTTAGACGGTAACGTTATTACTTCCTGTTGACATGCTTAGCAGACTACCCTGATGCTCAGCCTTTAAGAATTGAGGGTCTTAGCAAGTCAAGAATATCAGAACCTTTCTGAATCAGCAAAATAAAGCTCTGTAGTACAAAACTGCAGGAGTTGGTCCATGCTGAATCAGCCTGTGATGATACATAACATTGATCATTTTGAGATACTGGACTCAAAATGTCTCCACCTGTCTAAGTATTCTGGAGGTAAAAGAGAATTATTTTAAATTGTATGTTGTATTTTTGAGAGAAAAGAGATGACCTGCGGAAAACAATAGTTTCCAGATGTCTTTTAGGATGGCAAAAAGTCTATGGAAGGATTCTCTAAATAATTTTGCCTATTCAGTCCCTCTATCTACAGTAATAAACTCCCCTACTGAGACTGTTATTTCTAAGGTAAAATCTAGTGTACAAAATCTAAAAAAAAAAAAGTAAAGTGTGGCCACCTACATTTATGACACTTAATTGTATTAAAAATATTGCTTCTCTCCTCTTTAGATGATGAAACAGATACTGCCTTAGCAAGAATTCTGAACATCCCTTCTGTTCATATTCCAACAATAATTTCTTCAGCTACATCAGATTCAAGAAAAAAAGATAAGTCTGTCAAACAAAAATCAGGAAAATCTGCATCACCTATAAAAGCAAGACGTAGCAAAACAGGCCTTCCATCACCTGATGATCTGGTAAAGAAAGAAGAAGGAAAGGTGAGAGAATAAAGATCATCCAATGAACACAGGAAACAAAAAAACCAAAAAATTAAAATATATAAACTTATGTAACTTAAACATAAATTCTTCTCAGAAGGCTTTGAGCTTTTCCTTAAAAATACCTAACAGTTAATGGTTCTTCTAAGGATATGTTTTATTCTTCCAGTTGTTCTCAGATGTACATGTTGGTAGGTGTTAATGAAGCTGGCCTTTTTGACTCCATGATGGAAAGCAGTGTTTTTCATGGCCACATTCTTCCATCAGTTTTGGCTTTATGTTTATACTTGTTATTATTAAATCTCAGTGTTCTCAGTTCTTATGTCCTGCTTATTCCACAAGTTTGTGGGTGATATGAAAATGAGTGGTACCAGGTCTGCTATCTTTTCATGCATTGTCTTCTCTTTTTTCCTGTTCCTCAGACTTTTTCCTTTGAAAATTAACACTAGTTCATTTAATTGTAGTGGCTTTCAATTCCAGAGGCATTTCATAAAACTCTTACTTCAGTTATTGTCATCATTTACTAGGGCACTGCCCTGAAAAGAATCACCACCTTCTGGTCTAAAAATCTGATTGTCTCTTTTTCAGAACTATTCTTGACAACTTGGTCTTTTGTCCACTCCTGTTACTTAGACCACTTCACTCACAATCACTCCTGCTATGCACTCACAAGAGGTCTATGAGTTCTCTTCCCAGCTCCCTTGGGAAGGGAGATTGAATGGAGATCATAATTGTATTGACATAGCTGGCCCAAACTGTTTAAAGAGGTAGAATGGGCTGTATAGAAATGAAGGGTTAAATGCAGTGCAGGTTTATTCAAAGCAGGAGATAACTTCTGTTGCAGAACAAATGAAAGAAGAAAGTATTAAGACAAGAAGGAACACGTACCAAGAACTTCAGGTACAGCCTTGGAAGACACTCTAGGCTTCAGCTAGCTATACTGCCTCTGTGGTACCTAGTGGATGAAGTAATATTGTGCCCCTTGTTTCAACACGGATTTTGTCCATATCCACCAGAAGTCCTGCTGACCCAATTTCAACATTGAAAGTGGGGTAGGGAGTAGCCAAGTAGCACTTAGCATAACATGGAGCTATTGTGTGGTACAAATGAATGCTACACAAACAAAGCCATTTAAATTCTGTCAGGAGGGCATCTAAGTTTATTTTCTTCTTCTCAAAGGCCTTTTTCTATTTTGAATAGAATGTTTTCAGTGCATTTTTGGTGTTTTAATAAAAACTCTGAAAGACAGAGAGTACCCTATATTAGTGTATGCAGCATCAAGCTATGTGAGTCTGCAAGTATTTTGGAGAACAGCCTTAAATTAGGAAGCAAACTCAACAAACTCACATTAAAATGACCTGGAAAATAGGATGTAATTTACTGAAAATACTAGCTCGTACAGCTATGTATAAGCAATCAATTTGGATGGACAAAATGAATAACAGTTAGACCTTTCTTCTCAGAACTGTTATTGATATGAGAATTACAATGGTTCACAAGCTATACATAAGTCAACAATGCCATCTTGCTGTGAGAAGGGCAAAGGCCACATTGAGGTGAATAAACAGGAGTATATCCTGCTGAGTACATGAAGTTATTTTCCATTCAGGGCTGGTAGGGCCTTAGATGAAATATTGTGCACAGTTATGGATGGTGCACTACAAGAAAAATGTGAACTGCACTGGAGAGCTCTAAGGAAAGCACCAAGAAAGACCAGAGGTATCTAAAACTTGATGGGAAAGATAGAGGGACATGGTTTGGGTTTGTTTAATCTAGCGTTGAGAGACAAAATACCCTTCTGTAAAGAGCTATGGTGCTACCCATATAATCAGAAGAAAGAATCATAAGTAAACTAATTTTTTTTTTGCTACAGAGATTCAGGCTAGCCAATAGGAAAATGTCACTAAGGTTAGTCAAGGATAAAAAGCTAGAATAGATTGCCAGGAAACCTCCAGTCCTGGGAATATGCTACATTAACAGTTTTCTCTAATGATACAGACATACTTGAGGGTTATTTTAGATGGAAAGAGGTAGATGACAACTGAGGATTACTTCTACCCTGTTCTGTGACTTTGACTCCAAATCCTGTGACTATGATCTTGGGGTTTTAAGGATAGCCTTAATTAGCCAGTAATACAATGTAAAGTAACCACAAAATGTACAGCATCCCTTATACAGAAAGTCAGGTGGAAAAACACCTTCCAATTTTCCGCTATATTCTTATTCATAAAAACCCAGAATATGGGATAATATGAGAACAAATTCTCTCTGTAACCTCTGTATGCAACTCAAAACTGTCATACTACATCTGCTGGCATAGTGTAGTTCATTGTCAGATAGGCTGAGAGGGAGATGACATCAAAGGGTCCATTTTTGTAATTTTTCCAGACTTTGCAGTATCTTCAGTCATTCCTTAGGTCAACCTCATCTTTTTTAGCCATCACAACAGTTTCCACTACAGAGCAGTGCAAAGAGAATTACACATTTTGACTGTCAGACCTTCCTTCCTGTCCCTTTCTCAACTCAGAGCTGTATTGGCAGCAGACTGGAAGTACTGCTTTACTTATCTTCTGTGCTTTTTTAATGATTATAGGTAAAATAACTGATGTGCAGCTTCAAGAATTATTTCATTCTTTTCTGCTTCCCATTATCTGTTTATTATCTCATCATAACACGCACAAGATAGCATAACAGCTCAGCAAAATTAATGAAGTTAGGAAGGGCTAATAAAGAGGACTGAAAGAAGATAACATAATCAAAGAAAAGAAGCTCATATTTCCAGTTTGGAATCCATAAACTCTCAAAATGTTAAAAATAGGTGGTAGAAAGCACTTTCTTTGAAAAAAAAAAAGAGTAGTTTTGTTACAACTGAACTTGGTAGTCTAATTTTTTGTCTTTATTCTTCTAAAACGTGGGATAAAAACTAATGCATGTTTCGTTTTGCAGGTGGAAATGGAAAAATCAGCATCCCAGACACAAGTGAGGTCAAGTGCTCTTGTTTTCCCCAGCTTGAATGTTTCCTGTCCCAATGGACTAGTATTAACTTTCCTTGGTGAAAGTTTTGGAGGTTAGTTTTCTGAGCCACTGAAAAGTAAGGGATTTTAAAAGAAGTTAAAATTACAGAAGATTATTTCTGCTTTGATGAGTTTAGATTTAACAATGTGAACTTTTAACATCTAAAATTTTTAAGTCTATCATAATGTCTATTTAATAGTATTTGCAACATAAATAATTTGTTTTAATTAAAAAAATGTAAAATCTAGAATTGCAAGTTGTTGGACATAACAGATGTGGTGCAGGGAAGCAGCCACCCTTAAATGGAGTCGTGTTGGATAAACACTTCAGAGTCATATTGGATAATCAGTTGAATATGTAGATGTACCTTATGAATATGAAGATGTACCTTATAGTGAGCTTATGTCATCAGAGAATTCAATTTAATTACCAAAGAAAAGGTCAAAGGAGTGACTGGTACCAGTCTAGAAGTACAAAGGAATAAGAATTTTGGTGATAGCTTGTAAACAGAGAGATTGCAAACACAGTATATAAAGGTATTATGAATTTCAGGGCTTGAAACTTGTAAGTAGTACTTTATACTGGATTTAAATTATACTCTTTTTTTTAGTGGTAGGAATCATTAATAAAACTAACCCACATTATGATGGACTCTGCTACTGGATGCTACAAATGCTTTTTCTTGCCTTTCTAAAAAATATGATCAGTTTCTAACAGTAATTACTTCATATTAGTACTTTGGTTTATGCTATTCAGTACATACAGAGAAGGCTGTCATCACAACCATTTCGGCCCTTACCACTGAATTTCATTTTGAAGACCAATTACAAGTTTCTATGCAAGATATCCTTCTGTAATGATTCCATTCCACAGTGTCTTTGAAAATCAGCACAAGGAAGGTTCGTCTTTACATCCTGTAAACTGTAGTAAACCTTGGGGGTTTGTAGTCATGCTAATAGGTTTTGAAGCAGATAAATGTGAATTTTGCTTTTGTCATCTGGTCAATTTTAAAACAGGCTACCTACAGATGTCATTTTAATGCCTGTGTACAACAGACCTGTCCAGGCCAGGCTGTATTGAAGCTATTGAGTATGTGAAAATAATTCAGCACAACTGTAGATGTGCCCATATCCAGAAATAAACCAGATTTATTGCACACACCAAGTACATGCTATGAGTAATTCCAGTGCATCCTGTGTGTGAGCTGCTGCATAAAAAACCAGCAGAATGATTTCCTGGCCACTGATGAAACAACGTAGCCGGTGCAACTTGTAGCCATTGTCCCTTGCCTTCTCCATGTGGTCCCTTGTGAAGAAAGCCTCTGTCCAATTTATAGCTGTTCTTTAAGTACTGGAATACTGTGATGACATCTCCCCACCCTTAGCCTTCTTCAAGGAGAAGAGTATTAACTCCTTCAGTCTTTCCTTATAGACAGATTGTCTTCATCACTTTGATCATCTCTGTGGCTGTCCTTGGGACCCGCTCCAGTCTGTCTATGTCTGTCTTGAATTGTAAGGACCAGAACTTGACCATACTCCAAATGCAGTCTGACAGATGCTGAGTAGAGTGGGATGATCACATCTCCATCTCCATCTAGTAATGCCCCTGCAGAGGCAGCCAGCTTGGTACATGTGCTCTGGCTAATCTGGTTTGAAGTAAAAGCAAAGCATGAGTTGAAATGCTGAATAGTCGAGGGTAACAGAGCAACTATGGACACATACATGTAGTCTTTTGACACAACTACCATAATTATTAGTGCACGCAACAAGTTGCTGTAATTTAATCTAAAATCTTTATTTGTTCAGGTAGACAAAATATCTGATTTCAGTTTCTATACAAACTCAAACTTGATGAAACTCAGTTACTTTTTTCACCTCTAAGGGCAGTTAAGAAATTACTCTCACTTAAAGTCAGTCTTCAAGATTCAGCATCCATAATAAATCCATCTTCAAATGTCCCTTGTTTTCATTTGGAAATGCAGACCCCTCCACAGGAGGATGCAGAGTTTCTAAGTAGATGACTGCTTTGAAGTGTTCTCTGAAAAGCAGAGTCCATCCCTTACTCTGTGGATTGCAGCGGAAGGCAAGGAGCATTAGGCTCACTCACTGAAGTTGCATGTTTTCTGTAGACACCATGATGCTGTGTGTTTAGCACTGTTTGAATGTGTGCTATACAGTATGAAGTAATTTAGAATTTGGTTTCAGATTTGAAAGGTGAAACCACTACAGCTGAAGCTGAGAAAGAGGAAGTAGAGAAAAGTAAGGCCAAAGAAGATGAAGCTAAGGAAGAGGAAGCTAAGAAAGATGAGGCCAAAGCAAATGAAGCAAAGAAGAAAGAAGTTATGGAAAGTGGAGGAAAAGATCATGAGGTTACAAAAGATGAAATAAAGCATGAAGGCGCTGAAGGAGAACAGGCCAGGCAGCCTACAGTGGAAATTCTGGTTAGGCAGAGTTACCCCCAAAAGGTGAAGAACTCTCGTCTATATGCATCTGTGGCAAGGCAAACAGAACAAGAGGTGTCGAGAGTCATTACCAGTCAAGGAACTGTCATAAAGTACATGATGGATGGATCTACCCAGGTATGTTTAGTGAAATTCATTGAAAGCAGCCTGCATGTGTGAATGCCCTTGAACTTGGGCTTGTCAACTGAGATAAAGAAGTGTCCAGTTTGTAGATGGAGTTAAGTAACACTGAGTTATGCAGTCATGTCAAGACTAAAACGTTCTCAGCTTTGTTCAAATTCAGACTTTAAGGCACATAGGGAGCTCTAATGATGAAAATCCTAGGCATGTGAAGATTTTAGGCAGCTTTGGGATTAGAAAATAGCAGGATATGGTCCTGAGTACTAAATTCCTGGACCTAAACATCTGAAGTATGGATTAGTTGGGCTTTGAAAAAAGAAATAGTGAATTACCTTGCAGTAACTGTAACTCTTGAGATGTTTCTATATGTTGCCAATTTTTTTCACTCGGTACCATCTTCTCCCTCAAATGCCTGTACTGTGTTTGTAAGTGAACCCTGAGACAGTTGTTCCCTGCTACACAGGGAACATCACACAGAATCACAGAATCACCAGGTTGTAAGAGACACCCCCAGATCAAGTCCAAAAGTGCATGTGAAGAGTTGAGTGTAGTGGACAATAGATCTCAGAAGTTAGCTATAATAAGATAAATAACCATGACTTCTTTGCGTTAGCTGCCTTGATGGATAAAAAAATTAACACCAATCTCAGACAGGTGGAATACCTGAATGCAGATCAATATGGTTTACAGATGTATTACCACTGCTACAAAAAATGGTCGTCACCCATAGACAACTTAAGTAGCCCAAGAATAATCTGTACTGTGTACTTTTATAATGCCTACTTGTTGCTAGAGTCCCCATTGTTTATATATGTGAACTGTAGCAATTAGCAGTCCTTTCTTTTGGAAATACCTTCTTTATTTCTTGTATTCATTCTGAGAGTATTTTAAGTTTTTCCTCTCCATCACCTACAATATTCTAGTGACTGTTGCATTTGTGATACATTCTTTTGAGTCTTACCATTGATGTTTGAGGTATTTTAACCTGTAGTATGTCCTTAATCAATGCAGGTTCTGTTTGCTGATGGCACAGTGAGTAGGAGTCCTGATTCTGGCCCTGTCCTACCACCACACACAGTTCCACACAGCATGGAACCATTAGTAGAATTGGAGCCTTCACATGAGACCAGCACTAAGAGAGGTAACATTTCCAGTGTTTTGGACAGATTTAAAGGTAGCAGGCTGATGATACTTAATAAAGGTTGCATTTCTTTAGTCTGACAATTCTCGTATGAGTTTTATCAGCACTTAGCTGTTTCATACTGCTGATTTGTTACCTTCATATAAAATAATTTCTCTCCTACACCAGATTTCTTCTAATACGCTGAGACTCTAATAAGGAAAAGAGTGTGTTAGAAGTACATCTGTGGCAGGGTGGTTCAACACAAAGTATTTTAAAAGAAATATTTGTAACTACAATAGTGTCACATTCTTACTTATCTGCTACACAGGTTTTAGTTTTAGTATTGAGAAATGCTTCTCTCACAGAGGACTTAGAATGAGAAAGAAAAATGTAGTATGTATTCCAAGGCACCTACTATTTGTCATTATTAATTGGTTGTATGGACCTGTGGTTTGTCCCAATATAACCTTTCTTGCATTATTTTGTTCGTCTGAGAAAGAACTGAATAATAGTTTACTTCATACCTCAGAGTGTAGTTTGAGATCACTGTCAATGCTACTTAGTGCAAAGAATAATTGCAACTTGTCACAATATTAACATATAATTTATTTGAATTCTGTGAAAAAAATTGCTGCCAAAGAGGAAACTCTCAAAAAGGAGACTTTAAAGTCATCAAGTCCAATCCTTGCTCTTAGGGTATTCATTAAGATAACTGGAAGCATGTTTGAGAACTTAGCTGACAAACCATCCTCTAATTTTCAATTTCAGTATTGGTGGCCAGTGTGTCGTCTCCTTTATTTGTGATCACTTTTTCCACCCATCTTTCTCTTTACTGCTTAGTCCTGACAAATTTATAGTGAAAAAAATTCATCTCTTTTTGGCTTTTTTTTTTTCCTTTAGGATGTATATTTTGTAAGCCTTTTAGACTCCTCTCTGAATTGTGCTGTTGTCTTTTGCATGCACTTAGTCTAAGTTCCTTTTCTTGAATATAGGAGACCAGAGTTCTCTGTCACATTCTTAACAAGATCTATCGTTACCTTTCACAATGGAATCTTTATCCCTTTTCTTCTGCACCATAGCATTGCGTTTGCATTTCTTGTCACCGGATCTTCACACTGATAACTTGTAAGCATTCTGTATTGATGATAACTCCAGGTCTTTCTTTTCTGCTACTGTTGCAAACTTGTCTGATACATAAATTATTTTCATTCCTTTCTGGATATTTGTTAGAATGTCATTCTAATGGGCTGCATCAAATTCCTATTACTTTAATCTTCAAGCTGATGGGAGTTTTGGATGCTTTTTTTACTGTAATCCACTCAGATTTTCTTCTGCATTGAAGTCATGTCAGAATCAGATGTCATTAGTATGCTGTTTACTTTTCTGTGTCATTAATGAACTCATTAAAATAAGGTTAGTTCAAGGGCACGTGTTTGAGTAAGAGCAGTTGTAAATTTTCTGCAGCCCGATAAATATTTCTTGTTTCAATTCCATCAAAACCAGTACTCACAGAAACTCTTCACATTCTTGACTTTGTCTTTTGCCTGAGAGAATAACAACTCTGATATAGAAATTTTTGTTTCTGCAGGAAAGGGCAGAAACAGTCTATTGCAGTCAAGCAAGGACAAGTTGTTTGAAATTACTGTGCAGAGTCCGGTTAATTCTGAACAACTTGAGGAGAACCAGGCAGGAACCTGGATAACAACTACTCCATCAGGAATTCAAGTGGGCACTGAGGGAGCAAAGAGAATAGATCTGAAGCCACTCTTAATGTATCAGGCCACTGACCCAGCTGATGGAACGGTATTACTGGTTTTGTGTTATTATAGTACTGTGTACTAAGCTAAGAGACAGGGATGCCATCATATAAGTTGTAGGACTTGTTCTGTGAACAAATATTGTATAGGCTGTATAATTACACTGTTACTAATACATGAGCTTTAGATTTTGAAGAAGATGTAAGTCCTCAGTCTCTGAAGTAAATAAGCTGCAGTAGTCTAGCTTGATCTTACTGTTGTTTACTATTATAAGTATCACAGAGCTAATATAATTGAATATTTCTTCATTCTTTCAGATTATGACTGTACGAGATGATGAAGTAATAATTGTTGAGAAGCTGGATGGAAGCAGTGTAGTAGATCATGCTGATGGTACTAGAATCACAACTTTTTATCAAAAAGGTAAAATCAAAAGGGGAGCATTTCTTTCTGTATCGTGTAAAGCAGATAATTGACAAAATATACCAAAGAAGGCTCCTACCAATAGCCTAGATAACAAATCAACTAGTGAAGTCTAGGCTTAGCTACCCTGATAAAAGAAACAAGCTGATTTGAATCTTAACTGAATAGGTGTATAAGGACCAGGACATCCTCATATTCCCCAGAGAGGCCACAGACTCAGTAACCTTGTATGTATTCAGAATTTGTTGAATATGGCTGTGGAAAATGCCACACCCAGTAGAAGTGAAACTACATTCACCTGAAACAAGTGGGACTAATGGTCATTTGTGTTTCTTCTGGTGGCAGCATATTCTGTATGCATAGTTCACTTGCTGGATAAGTTCTGTGATTAACACGAAGTGTATATTTCCTGTGTTCTTGTCAAGAGTTTTGTGTTCAAACACAGTAGAAAGTTCTGGTTGTAGAACACCTCCTTATGGAATTCTGAAAATCAAAACATTTACCTTGATCTGGTCTGTTTATTCAATTGGAAGGCAGTGGCCGGATTAACACATCAGTTTGATATGTTTTCCCTCACTTTGCTGCTGAAAATGAATTTCCTCACATCCTAGAGCCAGTATGTCAGGCATAAAAACATTTCAATGGTCCAACTTGTGTAATACAAATATACATGTCATTATGGTTAGTACTGTACTTGATGTATGTGAGACTACTCTCATGACCGCACCAGGCACAGATGGTTAGAGACATCTTTTGCTATTCAGTCTTCCTGTATTCACTGCACAGTCCAAAAATTTGAAGGTAACATATTGTTTACCTAACATGATAAAGGATGCTAACATGATAAAGGATGCTATGAAGTCTGGGGGTCTTTTACTGGGAAGATATGAGAGGAAAAATCAAAATGAATCCTAAGATTTTTCCAGGGTTCATGTGCTCTTGTCTGGTTGTCCTGTGTTAATTCTTAGATGAACCCTCAGAAGCCATCACAAGGAAAGTGAAATATGTGCGAGTAGAGAATGCTGAGTTTGCTACTGTTACAGCAAATTGTGATGATGGTACCTGTTGTACTGTCTTTGGAGATGGGACGTCTATTATAGCAAAGCCACAGGGAACATATCAGGTGGGAATTATTTTTAGTATGTGACAGTGAAATGTATTTCTGTGTTCCAAGGTCCTGCCATCAGTGTCTCTCACCATGACTATTTTAACTCCCTTCTCTATAGCCTTCACAAATGTTATAATTCTATATCATACTTTGCCCATATTTAGATATTAGAGGTTCCAGTCAACTGGAAGCTGGCAAATGTCCCAGATTTCAAGAAAGGTAAGAAGGAGGAATTATAGGCCTGTCAAGTCTCACTTCAGTGCCTGGTAAAATTATAGAGAAGGTTATTCTGGGAGTTATTGAAAAACGCTTGAGTCATTGGTCATAGGCAGCACAGGATCACAAGATCTTCTGTTCTCTTCCTCTAATCCCTCGAAACTGGATGGTTCAGTAACAAAGGTCTGAAAGCTCTCCTATTGATTTGCATCTCTTCTTCATTTTCATTAAGTCCTGCTTAATTAACTTAATTTCCTTTTATGACAATGTTGACCATCTAGTTGACCAAGGGGAACCAGTAGATGAGGGATTTTTTGTTTTAGCAAAGCTTTTGATACTGTCTCTAACAGTGTCTTTCTGGACAATATGTCCAGCACACAGCTAGACACATGTATCTTGGGTGAGCAAGTGACTAATGGGTCAGGCTCCAAGAGTTAAAGTAAATACGATTACATCAGGCTGGTGGCCAGGCACAAGTGGAGTAGCCCAAGGGCTCAGTTTTAGAGCCAGTACTCTCTTGTAAACTTTCTGGATGGAAGAATCAAATGTACATTAGATAAGTTTGATGATGATGATGATGATGATAAACTAGGATGAGCTATGGACTCCCTTGAGGGCAGAAAGGATCCTGGGAGGCAAGAAGCTGCTGGTAGAGTAGCCCTGTGGAAAGAGGTGTGGTGGGGTTGGGTAGACAACAAGTTGAGTGTGAGTCAACAGTGTCCCCTGGTGTCAAAAAGGGCCAACTGTGCCCTGGGCAGCATCAAGCAGAGCATAGCCAGCTGGTTGAAGAATGTTATTGTCCCATTCTGCACTGGACTGTTGTGACCCTATCTCAAGTACTGTTGTGCAGTTTTGGGTGCCTCAGTATGAGAGGGACATCAGACTATTCAAGTGTGTCCAGAGATGGATGAGCAAGATGGTGAAAAGTCTTGAGGGTAAGACTTACGAGGAACAGCTGAGGTGACGTGGTTTGCTCAGCTTGGAGAAGAGGAGGCTGAGGAGTGACCTCAACATAGTCTACAGCTTCTTCAAGGAGGACAGCAGAGGCGGACTTGCTGATCTCCTCTCTCTGGTCACCAGTGATAGGACATGAGGAAATGGAATGGAGCTGTGTCAGGGGAAGTTCAGATTGGAAATCAGGAAAAAGTTCTTTACTCAGAAGATGATGACTCACTTGAACAGGCTCCCCAGAGGAGTGGTCACTGCACCAAACCTGTCAGAGTTTAAGGAGTTTCTGGACAATGCTCTTAGTCATATGGTTGTTTTAGATAGTCCTGAAAGGAACAGGGAGCTGGACTCAACGGTCCTTATGGGTCCCTTCCAATTTGAGATATTGTATTAGTTTATGATATTTCCTTACAACTGTATAGTATATTTAAATCACAAGCTTAAATTTCCTGAAGTTAAAGAAAATATTATAGAGAGTAACATCAGCCTAACTCCTGGACCTTATGTTCCTTTCTCTTCCTCTAATCCCTCAAAACTGGATGGTTCAGTAATAAAGGTCTGAAAGCTCTCCTATTGATTTTCATCTCTTCTTCATTTTCATGGTTACTCTAAACTGAAGATTTCACCTTTCAGGTCTGAACCTCTTCCTTTATTACTGTAATAGGTTTTACCGGTCAAGTCAGGCTGTCTTTTCATTGATGAAGATTGCTCAGTAGTTTATACCTGTGAAGTTCACAATTCCATCAGCAAGAGAGAAGAGAAACAAGCAGGGAGATACATTATGAAACACACTTCCAGAACTATTTGTGAGATGGTGGATCCTAAAGGAAATCTTTTCAAGGTAAAATGCATAGCAGGAAACAAGTTTCTGCACTTTAAGTAATCTTATAAATGTGTCTTGCCTTGTAGCACTTATTCTTAAAGTAGCCTAGCTAGTCAGAAGGCACAGCTTCTGAATAAAGTCTCTGAAGTGTTCTTGAAGATGTGATGGGTTTCCCTTTTTTTTAGTGTTTTCTCCTTTCTAGAGAGATTGAAATAAAACACATGGTCTACAGTTTACATTACCTGTAAAGTTACCTTAATTAGCGTGACTTGTTTTATAGCAAAAAAAATCACCTTTGGAAATAGGATTAAAAATGGAAGACGATTTTGGCTTTTCAGAAGGTCCATTGAAAACACTCTAATCTGCCTGGTAAGGAAAATATTGTTGTAAAAGGAATGATTCAGTCTTTAAATTCATAAATTCAAAGTGAAATGTGGTTTTCCTGTCTCTTTCACTGGTTCAGGTCATGTTACAGTTCAGCAGCAAGATACTGTTTGAAATCTATCATGTATCTCAAGTCATTTTATATAATTTCTATTATAGGTCATGGCTGATGGCAGCACATCTGTGTGTGTTCCTAACACTGGCTTTGATGACAAGGAAGACAAAAGTTCAGCATCATCAATCCCAGAAGTTAACAAACTTACCAGTTATGATGAACATGTCCCAAGGTAAACTACATTGGATTCATGGGTTTGCACTTTCTTTCTTCACTACACTGTATCTTTGTTTATGTATTTGCACTTCCTTTGTTTAGAACTCTATATTTGCACATTTGATATCATCATCTTGGAGTTTCATCTTCTTGTTGTGTCATCACAGTTCTTTTTAATTTTTGCCATCTAGAAAAGAATGCAATTTGAAAGCCATTGGATTTGATCAGCGTGGTGGGTTGACCTCGGCTAGCTGCCAAATGCCTACCCAGCTGCTCATCTCTCCCCCCCTCAACAGGACAAGGAGGGAAAATAAGATGAAAAATGTTGTGGGTCAAAATAAAGACAGGGACGTCACTTTCCAGTTACCATCACAGGCAAAACAGACTCAACCTGAGGAAAAATAATTTATTTTATTGCCAATTTAAATATAGTTGGACAGTGAGAAATAAAGATTAAAACTGAAATACCGTGGCCCATAGCCACTTTTTCTCAGGCTCAACATCACTGCCTTGTTCCTGACCTCTTTACCTCCTCCCCACCCCAGCAACAGTGGATGGGAGGTTGCGATAAGTCCATGACAGCTCTCTGTTCTGCTGCTCCTTCCTCCTCATACGTTTCACCTGCTCTGTTATGGGTCTTTACCATAGGCTGTAGGCCTTTTAGTTAAACTTGCTTGAGCCTGGGCTCTCCGCGGGCTGCAATTCCTTCAGGGAATAATCTACCTGATCCACCATGGTCCTCTCCACAGGCTGCAGAGGAAACTCTGCTCTGGCACCAGGAGCATCACTTCCTCCCTCCTTCTCTTGGTATCTGCAGGTCTGCTTCTCTTTTTTCCTCACTCATTACTGCCTACGTGGCATTTTGCCCTTTCTTACACACGCTCTCCCTGAGGCACCACCATGGCTGAGGGACTCAGCTGCATCCTGCAGTGGATCTGTTGGAGCCAGCTGGGATCACCTGTGTCCAGCACAGGGCAGCCCCTGGCCTCTCCTCACAGAGACTTCCCTGCTGACCCCTAATGCCAACACCTCCCCTTCAATGGCTGATACAATCTGATTGGCTGATATAATCTGATGTGTGCGGCTGTTTGTGTAGGTTCTTCATTATCCACGCTGATGGTTCTGGAACTGAGCTCCTGCAGAGCAGGGGTGTACTCAAGTATCTTGGTGAAGCCTGTAGTGATCCTGCTGCTGCTGTCTTGAAGGATCCTGTACAAGAATACCCAGGTAGTAAAAATGTATTTCTTATCAGAAAAAAAACTAATAACAGAAATAATTAGAAAGGTGTAGTCAGAAGTTTCAAAACTCAAACTTGGACAGGAAATTTGAAAATGTTTTTCCCCACATAGACATGTGCCCACACTTCTGGCAGTGAAACATGGGGAAGAAGGAGTTTGTGGAAAAGTCTTGGAAGCAGAAAATTAATTGAATGATGCTGTGAAGGGATAGGTGAACAAACAACTGGCATATCTTTATCCACTGTCAGAGTGACAAACAAAATAGATTACCAAATGCACAGATGCTCTGTGTATTTATCATCAATAGCATTAACTGCGTCACAGTCTTCATTAATGATGTAGCTGTTTATCAGTGAAGACAATAACACTCTCTCTGATGTTGACCCTTAGTCTAGCTGTTGGAAAGGATAAATATATGTTATTAAGAAGCTGGAAAAAATGTTACTGACGTAAGGGATGCCAATAGTACATGACACCAGCCACCTCACAGTAGCAATGCAGAAGTGACATCCTGTAATTGCAGGCTGCCAGTGTGAGGTTATTTGGAGATACTGTGTTTCTATAAAATACACTGTGGCTTAACAGGTAGATCCTGGGAAAATAAACAGAATCATAGAATAGTTTGGGTTGGAAGGAAACTTTAAAGATCATCTAGTCCAACCCCCCTGCAATGACCAGGGACACCTTCCGCTAGTTAAGGTTACTCAGAGCCCCATCCAACCTGACCTTGGATGTTTTGAGGGATGGGGCATCTACCACCTCTCTGGACATATATCTTTAAAAAGACAGGAACTTACTGTTCCCCTGGATACAGGGAAATGATAAGAGTAGTTTGCTTCAAGCTGTAAAGTACTAAGACGTTCTTCTCAAAGGTGCATATCATAAGCATGGGGACCAGCTTTCTTACTTATTACTCTTAGCAAGTTTTACACATTTAAAAATGTTGCTTCTATTCACAATAATGAGCAATCTCCCATAATATAAACAGAATGAAATAATATTGACATGGGAAAAGGAAAAGAGGGAGGGCACTGAAGGAGACAGAAAGATAGGGAAGATGTAAAGGTCAGGAAGATGGAGAAGATATACACACAGTGAAAATCCTAATCAAGAAAACTTGCTCATGACCAGCAGTCATATGTAATAGTAGCAAATCTGCTGTTACAGACTTGTACAGTCAGAGTTCATGATCTCAAAGGTCTTTTCCAACCAAGTGGTTCTATGATTCTATACTCCACATTTCTCAGTTCTGGCTCTTTGCCTTGATGACAAGGCTGTGCATTTTTGCATCATTGTGACAAACTACCTTAATGGTGATGTACATTTTGAAGGCCACCTATGGGTTAGATAATGGTAGATTTAGTAGGTATTTGGGTTGGGTTGGGTTGGAAAAAATATTTTGAAAAACATTCAAATTAACCAGAACAATAAAAAGATAATAAATCATCTCCAGTGGAATCTATACAGTGATCAGAATGCGAAGTATAAAATACATGAAGAATTATGCTTCTGATCTTCTGATATTTGTATTCAATAAATACACGTCATTGGTCTGATCTTCTGATATTTTTATTCAATAAATATACGTCATTGGTCTGCTCTTCTGTGTTTGGGATACTCTGCACAGCATACAACTGAGCTGTTACAAAGACTCAAATCAATTAGCATAGACAGTCTGTCCTTGAACACAGTCTAAGCGATTCAAATTTTTCCAAATATTCTGTAATTACTTCAATGATCTGATATTATCTGTAGGCTTTAATATCATATTTTCACATGGAATTTTACCACTTGATAATGAGGGTTTTAATAATTAGATAAGTGTATTTTTCTGGAGATCTGAGACATGTGTCCATAATTTTTGGATTTTAATTGACTCTTAGCAAAACGTGTCTTTGAACCAGGTGTTTTAAGTATTTCTGTCCTCCTCCCTTTGGCTGAAGACTCCCCCTGGGTAACAAAGAAAGAACCAGAGAGTATTGTTCCTCCAAATCTTCAGTCAAGCACCTCGGACACATTTTCTCCTCCTGAGGTATAATTGTTTCAAAACTGTCTTTTCCTGCTTAAGCAATACGTGTTTGTCACGGGGAGAAATGGAGCTCTAAATAATCTGGCATTGTTAAGTTCAGTTTATTAAACAGGAAAAGCAAGGGGTAGACTGTCTCAGGGAAAATGTAGAAACCTTGGAATTCTTTTACTCTCAGTAAGATGATATAGCAGTTTTAAGGGGCATACATTTTGCCAGGTGAAGAGGTTTTAGGATAGATAAATTGTGCCCAAGAATCTATAGACTTTGTTGTCTAGACCTATGATGCCATGAGGAGAGCACATGTGAAGCACACATTGTAAATATCTGCATTTAGTCAGTTATATAAGTAGCCTCTTGCTCTTTTTGCTTATTCTTGTCTATGTTCAGAGGAAGATCACAGGTCCCTCAGTTAGAATGTGTGTTTGGAGGGGTCTCAGCATTGGATCCAGAGAGCAGATGTGCTTGCCACTACCTGTGCGAAAATGTCCCAATAAACTGCAAATCCGTCAGCTATTCCAGTACGAGCCATTCAGTGATGAACTGAGAGAAAAGCTGCAGCTTTCCCTTAAGGTAATACAGTCACATTTAGTCTTTCCTCCAGTAAGCAACAGAGAACAGATAAATGGGGCAATGTGAATTTGTGGTATATACCTCAGACGAAGAAAAATATCTACTAGGTTTGAAGAACAATCAGCATTTCACTTTTCTATGAAGAGTGCTCAAAGAAAAGTAAAGCAGCTCTAATGTCTTCACTTATCTCTTACGAAACCTACTTTTCTGTGCAAATACATAGGATCCAGTGCAGTACACATCACAAATAATACACTTACAAATAGTTTTCATTCTGTCAATACTGATATCTGTTACTTTGTCAAGTGTTTGTTTTCCTCCACAAATCCTTAAGAACTTAGATCTGTAAAGTTGTAAAAGAATTAACCCACCATAATTCTACAGTAAACTTGGTGACCAGGTTGCTGAGACACATTCTAGTGTTGGTTACGTATTTATTTTCATAAATCGGTACAGAACATTTGCAGGCTCAAGTCTGAGTTCTGTCACTCTATCTGTGTTTAACAAATACGTGTGTAGCCTTCTGACAAAGTGTGTGTCCATCCCTCATTAGTGACTGGTTCATAACAATGTGCAAGCTACAACTCACGTGCCAGTGTTCTGAGGTGGAATCCGAAACTTCTGTTGTTGGTCTTTGTTAGTAGCTTGGCACTTCTCAGTTTTGGTATAAAACACTGATTTCTTTAATTCACATTGTAAGGTTACTCTTAGAAGAGATTTTAGAGTTTAAAACTCATTATTACTTGCCAGTTAGGTATAACATAACATATATGTTGTATATTTTAGTCATTAAATGTATTTTGATGATGGCATTGCTGACTGTATTTGAAAGTTAATAGCATGTGAAATTTGTGAAGGTAAGTAGCATGTTGTGGCCAGTGAAGGGTGGAGTTTTTTCCACATTACATTTCAAAGGAGACATGCTTGCAATAGAAAAACACTGACAACTGTTCCATCCTGGCAGCATGGTTTATCTATCAGAATTAAATTTTACCCTTTTGCAGTCTATATATCTATAAGAATAATTCTTTAATTTGCATACTGATCTTACAAAGGAAACATTCTTAAAAAAAACTATTAATAGACTCATAGAATACTTAGGGTTGGAAAGGACCCTAAAGTTCATCTAGATCCAATCCCCCTACCATGTGCAGGGATACCTCCCACTAGCTCAGGCTGCCTTGTTGAACCTCATGAGGTTCACACAGCCCCACTTCTCCAGTCTGTCCAGGTCCCTCTGGATGACACTGCGTCCTTCCATTGTGGCAACTGCACCACTCAGCTTGGTGTCATCTGCAAATTTGCTGAGGGTGCACTCAATCTTGTTGTCAATATAATTGATGAGGATATTAAGCAGCACCAGTCCCAGTACGGAACTCTGAGGGACACCGCTTGTCATGCATCTCCCTGTGGACTTTGAGCCATTGACCACTACTCTTTGAATATGACCATCCAACCAGTTTCTTATCCACCGTACCGTCCAACTCCAATTCAGAGAAGAGGATATTGTGGGAGACTGTGTCGAAGACTTTACAGAAGTCTTGATAGATCACATCTGTCTGTTTACCTGTGTCCACTGCTGCTTATTACCCCATCATAGAAAGCCATTAATTTGGTTATGCAGGATTTGCCCCTGGTGAATCCGTGCTGGCTGCCATTAATCACCTCCATGACCACACCAAAATCTCAAGTTCAGTCCTTAATTGACCAGATCTGATAATGGTTTCCTTCTTTCTCTAAAAGCTAATGTTTCTTTTGGGAAGCAGGAATTCCAGTCAGTACTGAGGAGACATTTGTAATCATTGTGTTAATCTGCAAGAGAAATATCCTCATTGCTCCCAGATCAATATCAAATTAATGGATTTTTCCAGAAGGAAGTTTCTTAAATCTTTAGCCAAATATTCACCTTGTTAAAACTACATCAAGATCTAAAGACTTTAAGATTTAAGAGGTATGATGGAACAAAAATGAACTGGAACTGGTAACAGATTGCTTCTGCAAAACTTCTCTATTCATAAAGCTCAGTTTTGCATGTAGCCTTCTAGTAGAGTAGTCTGTTAGGATAACCTTCTGCAAGGACCTTTTTATCCCACCTAAGTGATCTTCTAAAGCATAAAGAAGTGTTGGAAAATAAAAATGTTCTTTTCTGTAGCCCTGGCACAGTAAACCTCTGTCTAAAAACAGAGCTTCAGACCTTTTTTCTGAATTTAATTTTTCAATTACGATGTTGTAAATCACCTCCTGACAGGAGGTGAAACAGGAGAGAGACGCAGATCACAATGTTTGTTAGAACACCTTTTATTCTTTAAGCTGATCTTGATAATATAATTTATTACTAGCAAGTATTTACTCAACACATTCCTTTATTCATTCACACAGTTTACTCAAACATTTGCACGCTCTCTTGTACTTGCCTGCCTGGTGCAAAAGTTGGGAGGCCAAATCTTCTTGCCTACTCAGAAGCCTGGGTTCACACTGACACACCAGAGACCTCTAGATAGCTGTTGGATGAGGTCTGCATCACACAGTTCATTGTGGATGCTGACAAGCTAGTGGCCCAGTAGACATTCAGCACCTTTGATGATCGTAGTATATTAACTCTTGCAGATTCAACAATATTGCCAGCCTTCAGAGTTGATTAATCCGTGGTAAGATTTCACCTCCTACCCTCTCAGTATGCACTCCTCTCTTTAACCTGTTGTTTTTTTTAAAAAACCCTATTTTTCCACGCAAACCTTTAGATACCTGTACAACCTCACAGATTTACAGAAGGGACCTTTATGACATTGAGAAGAAGCACATATTCCATTACTTCTACAAAGTCTTTTCTCTATATTTGTTACCCTTAAGTCTACCTCTGAAAAGAAAATATATGCATCTTTCTTGTTCTTTTTTTATCGTTCCACCAGGAATATATGGACAACTTTTTAAAGCGGGAAAATGAGCTGGAAGAGATGAATGTAAAAGAACCAAGAGCAGAAGGGGAAAAGGAGGATGCTTCAAGTCTCTTCAAAATGGTTACAGTGAGAAAAAAAACCACATTTTAAATTACTTTTTCCAACAAAACCATTGTACTGCATTGGAAGTGTCAGCCCTAAAACACATCATTATTGGTTAATAAAAGAGCAAATGGTAGGATAACAGAATGCAAGCTTCACTGTAGTTTAATGGTAAAGCAGAGCCACACTAAACATTCAGCTGGGCTACTGAATGACTCTACTGCCACTTTGGGGAACCAATGCTTAAAACAGTTGAAGAATGTGGCTCTGCAGAGTGATACATTCCTAAACACATAGGCCAAAAATACTGAAATGTGTATATCCCCCAAGACTAGGATGAGAATGTTTCCAGTCTGTTTTCATTGCAGCTGGGGAGATTTTTATTTCAACCACAGCCACCTTCATAATGAAAATTTAACCCTGCTTTTGGGATAATCCAAAAAACAATCTGGAGGAATATTGTTGTTATTGCTGAGCAGCATTTATATGTTCAGAAAATGTGCTCTACAAATTCACAGAGGCAGTTAGAGCATGGACAGGAAAGGGATGGGAACAGAGATCGGGAAAGGTGGGAAAACAGAGAAAGAGGAATTTGGGGTAGGAGAACAGTGAGGTTAGTGGTAAAAAAAGTTAGAACAGTTCAAGCAGCAAAAGTTGATGGGATGAATTAGGATGAATGAGAGAAACACTGCTTACGTTTTGTATAAAGAGTGATGAGTTTGCTCTCAGTTAAATAATTTGTTTCTACAGCTGCTTTTAATTTGGTGTCTTGCATGTTGTAAATTCACACGCTGGATATTTTCAAACATACTGAATTAAAAAATCTGGCATTTGAAAACTCAGATCTAACCCCATTCATTTAGATGTTCACTACCAGATGATCTATCCACATTTTGAAAGGAAGCATATTCTAGCAAACAAACCTAATCTGACCCTTAGAGTCTACTTTTTAAAACCTTGTCTCAACAAGCAGGAACATTAAGCATGAGACTTTTCCAGTTTAAAATGTTGTTAATTTCCTTTTCCTAGCTTTCTGGATAGGTCTATAACTTTACCATTTATTTTCCTTACAAGTTTAAAAAATCCCTTGTAATTATAGACTTTGTCTCTGAAATTTTTAGCCAAGTTAGCATTTTCATTTGCTGGAACTAAAGCTTTTTTTTTAATATTACGTGCTCCTGTATATATTTTTGCTCAGTGCTTTCAAGTTACACACAAGTTTCAAAAAGAGAGTAGAGAAAAGAAGTATCTAGATAAAATAAATAAATAAACGAACAGGCAGGAGCTCTCAACCTCCCTGGAAAGAAGAACATGGAAAAGTGATCTATCAGTATCCTCTAGGCACACATTTATTCACTTTGATGAGATCCAGGTGTGGACTCTCACATGCTGCTCAGTTCCAATAGACTTGTCTAATGACTATTGTTGGTTGTTCCAGCTACCATGAGTACATTTCCAGCTACATATTTCACATTGGACAACTATTTTCTGAACAGTAGAATCTCAGTGTGGACCTGCTGCCGCTCAGGAACTGGTGTCACGAGTCTCCACTGTTTCTTAGCTCTGTTACAACCTAGGCTGCCTGATCATAGGAACTCTGGTTTCCAGTTAACTGCTTCAGGAGCAGCATGACAATAAAGGTAGCAGTTTAGTTTAGAGTCTCTTACCCCTCAAACACTTTACTGTAAACCAGCCACAAAAAGAGCTACTCAAGAAAGCAGCCTGCAAATTCCTGAACACATTTCCAGTTTTATTTCTTGTTGTGGCCATGAGTTTTTTATCTGGTTCAAATACTTTGCAGAAGGACTTAGACTGAATATGAACTGGCTTAGTTGATTTAATAAACAGCAACCATAAAAAATATAAAGCCTTCAGTGAAGTAGGCCCTCAAGAAGGAAACAATAGCTGCTTGGAACAGGGAAGTTGTATTTCATTTCCTTTTTTTCCCAGCTCTTGTTTTCACACTGAAATACCTCCATTCTTGTAGTCACATTCCTAGGTTAACAAGGTAACATTTGTTTAAGATGGAACTCCTTTGGACAGGATGCTGTTGTTGCGAGGTCTTTTTCCTCACATAGTCACAGTTATTTCTTCTTCATTGCAGACCTTCCCTTACTGGGAGAAGTCAACTGAAAATCTGAGTGATGGAGGTAATAAAAATTCAACATCTGTGTTCAAAAACTGTAAAATATCATAATATCATATATATCAAAATATCATATCTAAAGTACTATAGTATTATTTTTAAAGAAGTGTGAATTCATCTACGTGCTATGCACATGCTTCTGTATGATTTTCACAGGTGATTAGAATTCATTAGTATCAATTATTCAGTACCTCTAAAAAACAATTCCTGTGTTTAGGCTCATGTATTTGGCAGTTTGACTTACATTTCCCCACGTACTGAGGTTTCTTAGGTACAGGAGCGACAACAGAACTTCACTTCTTGTATAGAAGCATCAACTTCTTAGACAACTTTTTCAAAGCAACTAGATAAGTGCTGGTTACTTATGACACTTGAAAATCTCATCTCAAATGATTGTGTGTTTAACTTCGTCTGGGGAAAAGATGGAGCAATGTATTAGTTGTCCCTTGTGCATTTCTGTTACAGGTTTTGTAACATGCTTCTTAATGTTTAATAAGGTATTAATAGGTACAAATAAAAATTAAGGTGTTTGTTTTAAAATCCATAAGCTTTTGCTATAGTAAAATCCATAGCATTAGATATCCTAGTGATACCAGTCTTTGAACTATTATTTTTTTACCCTTCCTGCCTAGTCAAGGTTATTCCTACATGTTAAAGAAAGCATACTGTGCAAAGTAAATGGAAACTACTGCAACAAATGTATACTGCACAGTTTCCTGATTTAAAAGCTTAATAAAAATGGAGATGTAGTAACATACCATTAAGAAGGTAATGTGAAAATGAAGCTCATTAAGGTAGGCAGAAATAGAAAAAGAAGGAAAATACAAGTATATTTTATGGAGAAAAAGCTGATCAAAAAAGAGAAAACACAACTAAGAGATACTGTCGTAATCAAATAGGATCATACCTCTTAAATAATCACATCTCCCAGGTTTTCCCACAGAGTTTTCTTTTCAACCAAGGAAATGTCTTTGTGCTCACAATTCAGGTGCAGGGCCTGATGTAAGCAACACATTTTATAAAAGACGTCAGAGAACAGGGTAACTCAGTAGTAAAGCCCCAAAGCCGATCACAGTCTTAAATATGGAAAGAGTGGCTTTTCTCCATTATACATATTGAACTAAAAGTTCCTGCCATGAGGATGTTGATTCTGGCTGCCTCACAGCCACGATTAAGTACAACCTGAGTAAGCTGATTGTAGTAAAGATCCCTGAAAGCCCTCATTATTTAATTCAGCTGGAGATAGAGATCTGGAATGTTGTTCCCCAGTCAGAAAGTGGCTGAATATCAGGAACTTTTCCTATTGATAGGCATTTGAGATATGTATGTTGAAATAACATAAAGATGATTCAGGAAATATAGAGCTGAGGTATAAACTTAATCTGCTTTGTTTTCTCTCCACTTCAAATTGAATTTATTTCCTATTTGTTGAAAACTTGATTTTGAAATGAAGTTCTCTCTGCCTCCTCCCTCACACTAATAGAGAATCTGTAGCTTTTCATTAAGTGACAGAAAGATGCATTAAAAATATATCCTTCCTTGTTTATTATTCATTACACTTAATGTGTTCAGCAGAGCATGCACATTCAATAATACTCTTTACCTTACAGTTCACGTAACTGAGCTGTATGAACAGGCAGTGGCTTCTCATCACCAGTGTCACACAGAGAAGACAATCACTAAGCAAAGAGAGGACCAACAGCAGAAGCTCAGGTAGGACAGACCAATATAAATGGAAATAACAAAAGATGCAACCAAGCACACGGGCAAGGCAATGTACATTACTTACTGACATTAAGGACTTGGACCTAGATCTCTAGAAACCTATCGCAATGTTCTACTAACTTTTCCTGGGATTATTTTCTCCCTCTATGCCTCTCTTTCCTTACCTCAAAGATACTTTAAAATTTGTTGGGAAAAGATTTTGAGGGTCTCTTTGCTTGAATAATATAATAAAAATGCAGATATGAGGATATAATTTTGCTGCCAGCTATGTTAAAGTCCAAGTCAGACATCATCAGAGATATTAATGTAGCACACTTTCATAATGAGTATTTTCTTTCCAGGGTTAACTTGTAAATATTTTTGTACTTGTGAAACATTATGTTACTTTTCTCATTTTCTCTACTTTTTTCTTCCCCGATCATTTAGCCCAAAGGAAGTAACATCAGTGTCCAAGTGGCAGAGCAGACTAGAAGAGCACAGGTAATAGTATCAGTGAGACATAAAGTTAATTATTTTAAGAGCCAACTTAAGTCTGGTTTTGGAAAGGCCATACTACCAGGTCATGGGTAATGGTCCAGTGGTTTCCTATCAAATAATGGGGTGTTTCTTCAACAGAAGTACTGAATGGATGTTTTAACTCTCTTGTTTTTTAAAAAATCTACCAGTGTTGTTGTTAACTTATGCTATTTAAAACAAGGCTGAAATTAGAATTCTTGCATTCTGTCTTCTGACTCTGCCAAAAGCATGGAAAATTATTTTCAAATGCTGATGCTTTAAGTTAAGACTCAGGTATTCAACAAATCCCAGCTGATTTTTCAAACAGAAACCCAGACCTATGTCTTTGAAGCTTGAGAAGCTTCTCAAGGCAAAACAGTCCCTGCACTTTTAGGCTCCCCTCATCTGAAAGATGCACTAAGATCTTAAGAATCTTTGTGGCCATTCTCTGGGATTGCTTCTGTAAGGTTTCTCATGGTTTACACCATGCAGCTGCAATTCCAAGGGCATTTTCAGAGGTAAAACATGTGGCCAGTAGGTAAAATCATTATCTTCAATAGCCCTAAGATTAGGGTCTTCTTAAAAATATATGCATTACGAAAGCAAAGCCCACTCTACCACATTTGAACATTTTACCTTGGGAATTACCTGTATCTCAGTTTGCTGTTCATAAAATATTTCTTATGGGAGTTGTGAGGCAGGTGCTATAATCTTCAGATTAGAAGTGATTTTGCAGGAGGAAGCTTATATGAATAAACAAAAACTTTTGTAACACTAAAAATTGTGTTTAAGGCTGACTTTCAACTTTAATTCTAATCCACTTCACTTACTCTCAAGTTTTTTAAAAATGCCCTGTGTCCCACTGATGAATGGTGAGCCTGTTTGATGAGTTCAAGAAAAAAAATTATATCAGTGCTTTGAAATAGGATATATTGCTAAAAATGTGCGTTTCACAATCAGTTTCTCAGGAGAATTTCTGCACAGGTGTGAATCACAAGTCACTGGATTTCAATCTGTAGATATGGTAATTCACAAAAGCATTTGAAAAACAAAAACAAAAGCAATCTCAAAACCAGTATTAATTGAGAGAAAAATATTACTCTTGGAAAGTAAATTTACAGAATCTTATTTTATGGAGATAAATAATTATATTGTTGAATTGTGCAGTTCTTCAGTACCACACATAAACTTCTCATTTAAGTATTGTGCATTAAAAATATTATAATTTTCAGTTCTAGAAAAAAGGGCTTTGTGAATCTGATAGAATGTCAAATTCCTCAGTGTAATCCAAGCATTACTGTTTAAATTTGAAAAATTAAATAAATGCATTTAATTTATGTTGAAATAGAATACTTCATGCGTAAACTAGAATTAGCATAGAGAAAGCTATCAGCTACAGACATTAATTCACAATTGAAAATAATTATGTTGGCAGCTAATTTGGTCATTCAGTATTTCTTAGATTAAACAGAGTAACTTGACATGGGGTTGAACTAGTAATATGATCAAAAACTTGCTTTTTCTTTCTTAGTTTTGTGAAACATTAAATAGCAATTAAAAATTAAGTTCTATCCATACTACTTCTTAATTACTTTCTAACTGACTAGTATAATAAAAAACCTTTTATAATTTCAGTTTTATATATTAATATAGTATTTTACACTGGTTTGTATACTGTTTAAAGAATGACTATAAGTATCTGAGTAGCCAGCACCCAAGAACCTGATGTGCAATTCTAGATCTAAAGCCAACATCAAAACTCTCGATACAATTATGAGTGATAATCTCATAGCTGAAATTAGACCCTGCAAGTCAGTGAAACTGTAGTAGTGTAAAGCCAGACTAAATATGTTTTCAGAAACATAACTGTTTTTAACTTTGGTGAATCTTACCCAGAAAAAGCTGTTTAAACTTCTGAAGGTATTCACAGAGCAATCACTTTTTTCTGTGATAAGGAAATTGGATTTTTCATTACAAATTTTGTATATATAATTTTAGTTTATGAAATTATATTACATGACATATGTTATGAATTATTGCTTTTATATTATAAATTTTACTGATGTATTTGAAATACCAATTCTGAGATTGAAATAATTGTTGGAAGGTTGGAAAGAAACTCTTGGCAGTCTCAGACACCAGCCATGAGATTTAGAGAACTGGAACATGTCTTGAGGAAGAGCGCTTTGTATAATAACAGCCAACCCATGGTCGATAACATTTTTGCTCAATAAATCAGTATCTGAAGAGGACATTGTGTAACAGACCAGCCTTTTCTTGATGTACAACTGAGAAAATTGCCAATTAAAAGAACATTGTTCAATATGATTAGCCAGAAACAAAATGCCACTTGCCTTTATCACTTCTATACCTCGATATTTTCAACACAATACTGAAAACCAGAGTGAACTCAGTTATAATGGCTTTTTTCTTTCTTTTCCTTACCAACAATATTATATCTTTCTCAGGAAAGAACTTGATGCAGGCAAGAAGTCCTTCATGGCCATAAGAAAAAAAATATTTCCTCCATATTTTGAGTCTGAATTTGGCAAGGAGTTTTTCCTAAAAGAGGTAACATAGCTGAAAACTGGATGAGTTTGTGTTAGGCCAAGTAGTTGCTGCTGTACTCCTACAAAGGCAGTTGTGGTTTAGATATTGCCTGATTTAGCTCAAGAAATCATCACAGAGAACAGTCATGGCAGAATTCAGAATGGGAATTGTATGCCCTTGTGTGTCATATGTTCAAGGCCAGGTTGGGTGAGGCTTTAAGTAGCCTCATCCAATAGGGGGTGTCCCTGCCATTGCAGGGGAGTTGGGACTGAGTGACCTCTGAGGTTCCTTCCAACCCAATTCATTCTATGATTCTATAATTTATCTGTTTATTGAGTACAAACTCTGTAGGTTCCTTAATGTAGGTTCTTTTAATGGTTGGACTCGATGATCCGGTGGGTCTCTTCCAACCTGGTTATTGTATGATTCTTACATAAACTTTGGAGAGAGTCTGGTTTGGACGAGAAACTTCACCTCAGATGTTTTCAATTACCCTCAAAAACCTCTCTAACTAGAGAAGGAATTCGTAAGACTAACTTTCCTGGGTTAAAGATGGCCTTGGGAACTTTCCTGTTGTAATCATATCTGATAAATGCAGTAAGTATACTTAGAAGTATACTTTAGAAACTGAGGTATCCTTATGCATGTATTGTGGTTTGGGGCTTTTTTTTTTTTTTTTTTTTTTTTTTTTTTTTTTTTTTTGGTGTGTTGGATCTGCTGTATTTTTCTGTATTTGTTTGGCTGGGAAAGCTGTAAGCCCTCTTTCTTACTTTTCTCTAGTTTCCTGATGTGGAAGCGCTGTCTATGGAACTTCCTCCAGTTCAAAAAAAAAAAAGTGGGCATTTCCCTCTAGAGCCGGTAAAAAAACTCAGTATAGGTAATTGGAGCTCTATTGTCTGGTAACATTTTCATCTTCCTCATTATTTTATGCAGTCATCTCACTTCATATTGCAGTTAAATCTAAGATTACATTATCTGACCCCGTGTATTGTGACACATGAACTGTTTGGACCACCATGGCTGTATCTGTTCTGATACGTGACAAAATACCCAGCAGCATTCCCTGACATTGAGGTCCACCAGTGTGGAGTAAGCTGTGTAAATTCAGTCTCTCAAAACAAGGTGACCTTTTCCCAGGCCAAAACTTGTGTACCTGAGAGTGGTTTTGGAGTGACTGCTAGGCGGCACAGTCAATATCATGTGACTGTTCTAACAATTTAACAGTTGAGTTTATTGTGTTCCACTATCTGGGAATGTTCCTGTTTAATCCATTAATATAAATGTGGTCTATGAGGCTTCTATTTAGCTAAAGCATCCTGCTATGATTGAGGGGCAGATGGTTGCGAAATGCTCAAGAAAATCTTAAATGGAATAAACAGGACTTAGAAGTGGATAAGCAAGAACAGAGAATGCCAAGCTCAGAAACACTAGTATGACTGCAGGAAAAAAATGGGAGATGGAATTCTGAAGCTCAGTGGTAAAAGAGGGAGCCTGTAGACTGCGGCAAAAGTCACAAGGAGTAGGAAGCATGCAGGCTAAGGATAGTTTGGAGGATATAGGAGGGGTACAGTGACTGGATGATGGGAAGCAGTTGAAGAGAGGACCATCATCTTAGGTTTGAGTTGAAAAGCATTGAGAAGAATACTTCAGTTCTGTTTGTAAAGCAGCCCTGACAAGTTACTGAAATCACATAGTGAGATTTCAAGTCATACATAACAAAGAATCATATCAGCAAAGCAGCTCCCCATCGGGCTTTATCAGACCCCCCCACTAATTCCTATAGTTCCTCATTTTGTAGTCACCATATTGCAATGACCAGAAGAGCTATGTGCATTGTCCCTTTGTGGCTTATTGCTCCATTAGCCCGTGAACAAGAAACAACTGATCACAACATAGGCATTTTTGATCTCTGTGGCTGAGAGGAGCAAAAGGTCCTATGCAGAATTTACTTAGCTTCTAATGGTAAGGTAGGTGGCTTTCCAAGGCTGTCTAAATTAAAGTGCCAAAGACTTCATGGTGGAGTTTTTTTATTGGATAACACCTTTTTTGATGATCATGAAAAACAGCTGTCACAGTATTCTAATTATTTTCCCTTTAGCATCTGGGTGCCTTAGTACCACAAGTGATTCCTTACCTTCACTTGGCCCTCTGCCACAGGCACATTCAAAACAAAGTGAAGGTTCCAGCCGCACAACAGGTAAAGCTCCCTTCCAGAATCTAGTTTGAGCAGGTTAATTTTTATCTTCTTATAAGACCTAGAACAGAAATTTAAATCCACTATCTTTGATCAGCACATTTAGTACACCTGAATGCAAGAAAGGGAAAGAGATATAAAACTAACCAGAGAGATTCCCTCCTTTACCTTCAGAGACTGCTATAACAACATTAGGATGATGGGGATGGTAGAACTGCAGACAAAGCCGAGAAGTAATTTCTCTACTAAGAAAAAATTGCACAAGTCAATTTTTCTTGCTCATTAAGGCCTGTAACAGAAGACTTAGTTTGCCGTTGTTAAAAGTTTTTTGCAACTTAAAACATTCCCATTCCATTTTGTTTTTCTTGGTACATCATTCACTCTGCTTATGCACCTGCTTGTGGCGGCTGCCTTGGATGATCATCACTATAGAACCCTCTGTCTACTTTAATTAGCCTCAACCTTTGGCTGTCATATAATGCCACACCAGCTGAGTTTTAGCAGTGCATACTCGTGGAATCTATCCTTGTGTTATATGGTTAAAGCTTCTCTTCTCCCTTTCCTTCCCCTTCTACACTTACTGTTATTCTTTCTTAGTCATGGGCTCTGCAAGAGCTGTTTTCCTCAAAATTGCTGAATTTCCTCTGTTCTTTATGTATAATCCATAGACTTCAGGGGCCACATAATAGGTAACAAAAGGAACAGCAACTGAGGAGGGAAAGGGAGGTGCCCAAACCACACTAACTTCTAACATCATAGAATGATGGTGGCCAAAAAAAAAAAAATAGCTAGTGGGTTTTTTTTCCATAGTGCACATGCTTTGTTTTTATTACTAGCAGAGCTTTTTATTGATCTCTGAGCCATTTGCTGTGTAGGAAGTAGGAAGTCCCTTTCTACTACCTGCAGTTCTCTTGACTGGAAGTAAGAGGAGAATCTAGAGATCATGCTGTTCTCAAATAACAATTCTGCCTCCTCATGATAACTTACAGACCAGACTCAATATTCTTGCTAGACAGAGTCTGCAGTGCAAACTGAGAAAAAATAATTGTCTTTAGTACTGTGTATTGANTGTTTTCCTCAAAATTGCTGAATTTCCTCTGTTCTTTATGTATAATCCATAGACTTCAGGAGCCATATAATAGGTAACAAAAGGAACAGCAACTGAGGAGGGAAAGGGAGGTGCCCAAACCACACTAACTTCTAACATCATAGAATGATGGTGGCCAAAAAAAAAAAATAGCTAGTGGGTTTTTTTTCCATAGTGCACATGCTTTGTTTTTATTACTAGCAGAGCTTTTTATTGATCTCTGAGCCATTTGCTGTGTAGGAAGTAGGAAGTCCCTTTCTACTACCTGCAGTTCTCTTGACTGGAAGTAAGAGGAGAATCTAGAGATCATGCTGTTCTCAAATAACATTACTGCCTCCTCATGATAACTTACAGACCAGACTCAATATTCTTGCTAGACAGAGTCTGCAGTGCAAACTGAGAAAAAATAATTGTCTTTAGTACTGTGTATTGATCTAGAGGCTGACCTCTGCTGAGAAGACAGGCACCAAAATTGTCTTCAGTTTTCCCTTCAGAGATTCAGACTTTACAATAAACTACCCGCATCTTAGGCTGCTGAGCAAAAGAAGTATTCAGATCTAAATTGCTGTGGCCATCCCTATGCTTGGTCCATCTACGTTATGCAGTAGAGCACAGTTCCAAGCTGGCAAAGTAGCTAAGATCATCTTAACTGTCGCTTTGAGACAGTTAGTCCTGCTCAGTCCTACCTGGTTGTGTTGGCAGAGTTGTACTGGTTTGGGGCATGAACAGGAATTTGTTATATGGACACACAGATTTGACTTGACACCAACATGGGTGTTTTGAGACAACTGGTCATTGTACAGTGCATGCCTGCCTTTGGAATAGTAATGGCTTCAATCTTGATTTTAGTGTTTGGGGATTTGTGCCTCCTCTTCTGTTTTTAATAACTTTCACAGGTGTTTATATATTCATGTGAGTTTCCATTGAGATGCTAATTAGTTCTAATAATTATAATAAAGTTAAAACTTAACTAGTTAAGTTTTAATTGCTTGCTACTGTCATGAAATTCCTTAATGCCTTTTGTGACCTCTTAAATACGAATGAGAGGAATCCTTCTGTCCTTGTGCTAATCAAACACTTTCCTAGAAAAAAAAGTCTTATCTGAACAAGAACTTCAGGATCAGGATGAATATAATACTTCATTTTTTTGTCATTTTGAATATCTTGCTTTCCCAGACCTAAACAAGGATGCAAGATCAGAAGAGACATCCTTTCAACATAAAGTTCAGAGTCTGCTGGTGAATGTTGCAGGACAGCCAAGAAAAGAGAAAGTGAAGTTACCATCATCCCTTCAGGGGAGAAAACCAAATTCCATACCAAATAAAAAGGTAAAAATAACACCTTTTTTGTTAATATCCTCTCAGTTATATCTTTGCATGAAATATTCATTCTGAAGAAATACCTTAAAGTGTTTTGAATCTGTTTACTGAAACAATAGCAGTTGCAATCTACATATAGATTTGCCAGCAATTCTAGAAGTATCTTTCATCTCAGCTGCTAGGACAAATTCAGCATAAGCTGAAATCTGCACAAAGAACCCATTTGAAAGCTGTGATTTCTAAAAGAGTAGAACTTACTTCCCCAGGGGGGATAGCCATCTCGATGGCTTAGTACATCTGAAAACTCAAACCAGTTTGCAGATGATATTCAAAGTACCTCTTCAGTTTTTACTCAGATTAGGATGTTTTCTTGTAATTCTCCAGGATGAGTGGGCAGAGGTCAAATGTAGGTTAAGTAATGCTGAACCAAACTCGATGACCACCAACTTTACCTGTTGTCTAATATTTTAATTCTTTTTGCAAAGATAGAAGATCCTGTCGCAGGAAAGGTCAATACATCTTCTTTAGCAACAAGAAGACATCATCTTAGTGGCTTCTATCTCATTCCATCCAGAGTGACTTTTGGAGTACTAAAGGAAGGCTGCACTTATGTGACCACTGTGATCCTGAAGAATATGGGTGTGAACTTCTCAAGGTTAGTTGGAATTCTTAGTACATAGGTTTTTAACTGTCCAAGTATGTGTTACTTGTAAATTATCAACTTTCTGATCTGATTAACATGAGATAACAAATGGTATTTTTATATTTGGAATCATTTTATAATGACCGACGGGGTAGATGAGAAGAGCTAATATTAGAATGAGAAGAGCTAATATTAGAAATACTTCAGCATTGTTTTGCAGAATCAAACTCTATAACTCCTTTAAGGGTTATAAAGCAGGTATGCGTTTATTCACCAGTGGGTGCGAGGGGGTGATCCTCCTAACTCGCACACAGTATGGTCTAACAAGCAGATAGTTATAGTGTAAAGACATGCCTGTTCATAAGAGCCTATTACATATTCATGACCTTTCCCCATTTCTTATTATAATTAGATTCAAGAAGCTTCTCCCATACTCATGCAGGCGCAGTGTCTCCTGATGGTTGCGGTCTTCTGAGTCTCAGGGCTGAAGTAGCCTTCATCTTCCTCATCAATTGTCCCTGAACACAATCTGTGTGCAGGTGCAGACTGCAGAGATGGATGCAGTCAGCTTTCTGGTGTTGTCCACATTCCAGCTTTCCCTTATCAGTGAATGTCTGTGAATGAGCTCCTCCCTTATCAACATCCAGGGTCTTCAAGGCCTTTTCTAGCAGACAGAGCATATTTCAGTGAGCTAACTCTTATAAGTTTTTCTAACTTTTCCCCTATATCATATGCCTGCACACCAGCGTTATGTGCATACTAATGTAATTAGGAAGATGGAAAACAGTAAGGAAGAGCAGGTCCTGTCGCATAGTCCGGGCACATCACAGATCACTTACTGATTCTTCTTGAACTTCTTAGGTTAAGGAATCAATCTCTTTCAAGGTAACCAGTATTACATTTGGCTTTTGGAAAATACCACTGGATGCTGATGCATCTCCTCTGGAGCACCTCCCATACAAGGACAAGCTGAAAGAGCTGGAGTTGTTCAACCTGGAGAAGAGAAGGCTCTGAGGAGACCTTATAGGGACCTTCCAGTACCTGAAGGGGCTACAGGAAAGCTAGGGGCTACAGTCCTATCATTCTGTGCCTTTGTAAACAGTCCCTCCCCAGCTTTCTTGTAGTCCCTTCAGCTATTGGATGTGAACACCACTTTCTTTTTTTTAAATTTTTTTTCATGCTAGGGCTCTATGTGTAGACAGCTATGGAAAATACCACTGTCATTCTGATAAAGCCAGCTTATCCTATAAACCTTTTACTAGATGTTTTGAGAAGACAGCTGAGAGACCAGCTCCTGAATGACAGCACAGAGTTCTGAGGACAGGGGTAGGGGAATGGTGGGTACTTCTGAGGCACATCTCACTCCTCTTGAAGCCAAAACATTGCAACATCAGGGTCGGTAATTAACTATGTGCCTTCCAAACTGGCCGTACCACAGCCTAAACATTTGGGACATCCCAATAAAAATCAAATCCAGTTTCTCTTAACAGCCAGCACTCCAGAGAAAGTGCAGAAATTCTGACAGGTAGTTTATAATTCTGCCAGGGTTTTCCATAAGATGGAGCTGTATACTAGGAATGCCTCTTCCACTGTTTTTCCTTTTACAGTTACTCATCAAGTACTGCTTGGTAGCTGTTCTTTGGGTGGAAATGAAAATCACAGGATAAAGTGCAGAGAGGTGCAAAAGTAGAGATCAGAACTTCTCTGATAATCAGAAGAGATCTTAACTGTGGAAGCTGTGTGCACTAAAGGACCGCACAGATGTGAAACTATCAATAAAAAATGAAGAAGTGAAATTACTGCCTTAGCCCGCACTGTGAAATTAAAGAGGATAATTTACACGAAATTTACACCAGTATCATGCAGAACACACTAAATAAGGATCGTTAAGGACTTCTGGGTGTGAAACGCACAGGTGTTTGCCAAAAAAAGATACAATTTAGGATGCTGATGTTTCACCAGCATCCTGGTAAGGACCAGGCAGTGTAACAAGTTCTTTAGAGACTTACTTTGGCCTGTTAATGTGGTCTTTTGGGTTCTTTTGTTAGAAATGTGAGCCTTGGCTAGAAGCCAAGGAATACTGCTGTAGCCAAAGTTGTACATATTGTTAGCAAGGACAAGCTAAAAAATTCTGCTGCCATTTGCACAAGCAGAGGAAGAGCAGACATCTTGCTTCCCAGCAATACCTTCTGCCTGCCTGAAACAGTTTAAGGCCAACTTATTCCCTTCTCCTTCTGGCAGGTTTCGGGTGAAGCAACCACCACTGCACACAGGGCTGAGAGTGATGTACACACCAGGACCTGTAAGTTGCCCAGAAGATCTCTTGATTTTCGCTAGAGTCAGCTAGCCCTCAGGCCATTGAGGGGTCCTCCTGCACCAGCTGCATGGTAACAGAGCTGGCAGGGTACATGATTTGTTTAAAGTTATTTGATAAGTGATGCCACCTTCCAGTGTCCCTCTGCTGCCTTCAACCAAGCACCCCATGTGCCGATTCCAGTTCTCAAAACCTGCACCAGAATGCAGAGAGATAAACATGTCAAGTTCAGTGAAAAGTGGCAGATCAAACACTGAGGCTAAAGAGAGCTTTTTTTATGCAAATGGGATATTCAACCACTACCTTTGAGTTTTCCCATAGTTTGTTATATCTGCTCTGTCTTATGCCTAGACTTTATTTCCTGTCCTTCAAGAGTCAAGCCTAGTGAACTCTTGCCTCAGCCATTTCTTCTCCCGCTTACAACTATTCTTCACCTGAAGTCTTTAACTAGCAAAGCACCACAGGATGTATCCCATTAAGAAGAAAGCTTTCATGCTTTCTGGTTTTGTTCAGTCTCTCTCCACACCTGCATGTTGTATCTGCATAAATATTGTGATGGCAAGTATCCCCACAGCATCCATTGTAATACCAGTCAATATCCTTGCCAATGCTTTTACAAGATGGAATCAAGAAACAATGACTTGTGCGAGAAGACAGTGCCAGAATGCATATTAAACCTCCTAGTCCAGAGCCTCAGATATAACTCAGTACTTAAAATTACTTGAATTATTTCTATTCTCTTTTCCTGTCCATAGAATCACTCCTTTGGTATCTCCCTACCTCTGTGTTCTTTTTAGAACGTTATGTTTGAGTTGGAAGAGGTATACAGCACTTACCTAATCCAACTGCCTGACAGCTTCAGGGCTGACTAAAAGTTAAAGCACACTTTTTATTAAGGGCATCGTCCAACTGCCTCTTAAACACTCTTGGGCTTGGTGCATCAAACACCTCTTTTTGACTCCCTCCTAGCTGTCCCAATTCTCCTTTTCNCACACTATTTATTAAGGGCATTGTCCAACTGCCTCTTAAACGCTCTTGGGCTTGGTGCATCAAACACCTCTTTTTGACTCCCTCCTAGCTGTCCCAATTCTCCTTTTCCCTCTGGAGCTGCAAATAAAATCTAAGGGGGAAAAAGTAAAAACACCTGAGTTTTCTTTCAAACTGCAACATGGAGAGACAGTCTTTTCTACAGAACTTTCTGGTGAAATAGATGCTGGGAAACACCATCATGTGTGCTGGGCACTAAGTATTTAATTTCATCAGACAACACAGAACAAGAACCAACTGCAAGCACTGCTGGAGGGGTCTATGTATGAGAGATGCACCTTACCTGTGAGTAATCCCCTGTCTCTCCTAGGTGGCAGCAGGCTTGCAGGTTGAACTGGAGATAGAGATTTTTGCCATGGTAACTGGAGGGGAAGACAATGGTGGCCTTGAAGAAATTTCCCATGATATTGAAATATTAACAGAAACAGAGACTCTTCTCCTGCCTGTGAAAGCAAATATCCTTTGTTGTCTTCATTCCCTTGCTCGCCCTCTACCATCAACTCCGGGGACTGTCCACCTGTCAGGAACCTTAAATGTCACATTCCTAGCATGGGCTGCTGGGATAAGAAGTTTATTGTCCTTTTCAAAAGCACAGTTAATGAACAGTTCAAGATTCTGACCCCCAAAAGCAATTTACATCAAAGTAACAAGGTTTTTAAAAGTGGGGAAAGGAAAAATGGTAAACTCAAAAGATGTGGCTCTTAAAAAATAAAAGAGATAAATAGGAACTCATTCCCACAATGCTGATGGAAATATTTTACAACAGTTTTGAACTGATGTACAGCCTCATGAGCAACAAAATCATGTATCATCCTGGATACTAAATACAATCCCTGTGTCAGCAGAGACACAAGCACAGAAGTGCATGAACGCTGTCAGAAATCTGCCCAGTGTGGGTTCAGGGGCTTTTGAATTGTTTAATTGAAGACAGAGGTAGAGGAAATGAAAACAGAAAAGTCAAGAACTATGATTTTATTTTCCCTGGTGTTCCAGAAACTATAATCATTTTTAGATAAAATTACAGGCTCATTTTTTAAGGGCGAGTTCAGAAAACAGAGTGAAGTTCTTTTTGACTTTTAATCAAATGTAGACTTAAAAGCCTGGGAGAGGAGGTCTTCTGGAAACCTGCAGAAGAAATAGCAAAGCAAGGTGCATCCACACACACCAGAAACTCCACTCCTGGTAAGGGCCACCCCTAGCGAAGAAAGGAGAACTTCAGGGTCCTCTGAGACTGACCAGAGTACTAGCTAACAGCAGCTCCATTGAGGCTTTATAGGCTCTGGAAGGGACACTGCAATTCCCCAAACTTATTTCATACTGACCCAAAGAAGCCTCTCCTGCCCATTATTGCAGGGCTAAGCTAAACGGGGCTGGCAACACAGCAGGAAAACCAGCTCCTGCTCTGTTCCCACTCACCCAGTCCTCACACACACAGTTGCAAACCAGCCTCAAAAACATGTGCCCTTCCACAATATTGTACCTGGTCTTTAATCTTTGAGCTGGGGGCAGTGGTGCAGATTCAAATTGCTTCACAGCCTTCTTTGAAGAATTCATTCCAGCCTCCATACGTGTTTTAGTTACATAAATGTACAGAAGTGGTTGGATCCTTAACATGATATTCCACCTGTGTTAACCGATGACATTTACGAGTGCCGCCCACAAGGATACCCCCAGGGTGGGATATCAGCAACAGTCCAGGCAGTTCCTGCAAGCCCCAAGCCACAGTTCCGGATTACCCTACCCCGAAAGCTTTCTTAGTTAACATACATACTGGATGCAGCGATACCAGCTGTAACTGTAAGTATGGTTGTTTTACCTCCTCTTGGCTTCTGATCCACATCATCGTCAAACCTCACACAACTGACAGCAAAGCTGTCACACACACATCACAGACATGATGACCTGAGACAAATAAAGGGAAGCACTGGAAAACATTAATCAAAGGACTCGGTGCAAGAGATTTACAGATTACTACAACTGCTCAGCTCAGTAGAGGCACTCACAGCAGAGCCTTCTCGGTCCTGTCCCAAACCCTTCACTTGACATCTCTACATTAAACAGGTCCTTGAGCCTCCTGGCAGCAGGAGGCTGGATTTATTGCTGCTAAGCCCTAATAAATCAGCCTCTCTTTAACACTCTTCACTTTCTAAATCCAAGCGTTGCTGCTGACACACTGACACAGACAGCAAGTCTAAATGAGGGATAGGAGTCTTACGGATAGACAGAGCAACTATAACATGACAAGTTGAAGCACACATACACGTTTTTACATACAGCACATCTTTGTACCTTCAGATAATCAGATTCTCTCTAGAGAGTGAATACATCTTCCCTGCCAACAAAAACGCCCTATTGGGAATTACTTTCAACTTTAACATCTGTAAGTTTGCCATGTTATCTAACAAGTGAGTAAAGAAATCCCAGCTGTATCTCATTTCCTCTACTCTGGAGAAAAAGAAAAGCAACCACATTAGTCAGTTCTCAAAAGAAACACAGCAGACACACACACCTCTGACTGCTGCATCTGCTCTAGGACTGCACAGAGTACTTCAAACACAAATTTTTTTTTTCTTGTTTAAATATCTTGTTCTCTTTCCCATTATGGAATTTTACCACCATAACAACATACAGTTATAGTCTAGAAAAACAGAGAATTTAACACTCTCCAGCTTAGGGTCTTACAACCTGGAGTTCATCTGTGGAGGCTATTCAGACAAACCTCTCTCTTTGTGTTGAGCTGGAAGAGAAGTACTCACACAGCCAGTTTATGTTTGACACTCCGCTATCCCAACTCAGTCCACTACAGCCCTGCACTAAGATATGGCTGTTGGATCATGTCTCTACACTGGGTCTATACATCAGTCTATTTTTTTCCTGCCAAGTCTTAAGTCCTGGAAATATTGATCAGTATCATCTGGTAAAAGCTCCAGGTGGAAGAAAATGTAACTCCCTGGTATTCTCCTCCTACATGGCTAATCCAGCTCATCATGGGGACTGCTTTCTTAGTTGTCATCACCATAGTCAAATCTCCCTTCTGACAAAGTCTTTTTGAGAATTGTTTATTTATACCAAAGCTGGCTGTAGCTACCCAAGCAACTATACCAAAAGCCTCTTTGAAGAGTGCTCCCTACAAAATCTCGACTCAAAGCCACATCCATCTGAAACACATCAAGAAACTCTGACTAGTTGGGTTTGGTCTCACAGAACATGAAACAGACACTCCTAGATTAAGCCCTGTATGTGGTTAAATTGTTCAGCCATCCAGACGGAAACAGTTGAGTCTTTGTAGAGGCACATGACAACTTTTTAAGTTTGTATCACCTTTCCCAGGCAATTATTGCCAGAGCAAGTGATTCTCTCCAATGAGACCTAGAAACTTCCCTGCAATATTTGTGGGAATTTGGTGGGAATGGTTGGACTCGATGATCCCAATTTGGTGGGAATGGTTGGACTCGATGATCCGATGGGTCTCTTCCAACCCGGTGATTCTGTGATTCTGTAATATCAGGATTCATCACCGATTTGCTACACCTCCCAGCAGAGACCAGCAAACAAAAGTAGACCGAATTCACAGTCATTTTTATTCCAGTCCATTTGTGAAATAAAACCAAATTCACAACCTGGCTGAAGCCTATGTGAGAACCCTTTCTCATGTTGTTCCCTTCCAACAAGGCACTTCTACTGAAGCCAGTCAGTAGCAATCACCCTGCTCACAAAATACGTGCAAAGAACCTGGACGGAAGTAATGGGTTTGCTTCAACAACTGTACAAAGTAGAGTTGAGACTTAGCTTTTTCTTTCCTTTCGTGTTTATTTTCTCTCCTCTTTCACTACAGGTCAGAGCCCTTGAAGAATAAAATGAAGATCAGCAATACAGAAATACCTCAATTTTAGTCCAACATTATGGAAACATCCAAGTTTGGACTTTTTCATTTACGAACCAGATTAACATCAATAAATACTTTGTCCCCTATTAATGGGAAAGGTCATTCAAAAGTTTCACAGTCTGAAATGCAAACAGTGGAAAGACAAGTGTATTTCAACCCCAATGTCTGACACACTGCACTTCAGGAGACTGCTGAATGGTTCTCAGTAGGTTTATTTCATTCTTAAAAGGGGTTAGGTTTCTGTAAGCTGTGCTGAGGCACCTGAAATCTTTTTAAAGTATTGAGCATGTGGCAGGTTTCACTGAAGTCAACTGTGATTCTTGAAGAAAAAGCTGCTCTGGCCTTTTAATTCCCAAGTTTGTTTCCTTTCACAATCATAGGCTCAACTTTGTGTGCTCACCTACCTTTAATTAGCTGTAGACATCAGGTAGGGATTAGGAGTACGTGACAGAGAGATTCTTATAATCCTCTTGTCCACTAATATATGAAGAATTTCTTCATCATGAGAGTGGTGAGGCACTGTCACAGGTTGCCAGTTGTGGCTGCCTCGTCCCTGGGTGTGTTCAAGGCCAGGTTGGATGGGGCCTTGGGCAGCCTCATCCAGTGGGAGGTGTCTCTGCCCATGGCAGGGGAGTTGGAACTGGATGATATTTAAGGTCTCTTCCAACCCAAACTACTCTATGACATTATGGTCTTCAAATGCTTACCCTGTGTATCTTCATAGCGGAAGACCGAGCCACTTAGAGATGGCCCTTCCCCCTCTTTGTTCATGCTTAGTAGCGACTAAAAGAAACATCTCAGTCTCTTTGCGAGACACTATATTTGTACATCCAACTGTAGTTCTGCTTTATTTTCATGAATTCATTTCCAGTAAGGTGCTTTCCTGCGCTTCATTCATTTTCCAGCATGTGACAGCCTGAGAGATGGGGAATTTTCCTTGATTCACACAGATGACTTGTTCTCTCAACACTTCACTGTGACCAAGAATCCCATTGACTGGGGATTCAATAATAGCTCTCACCAGTGTGAAGACGAATTACTCTCCTACCCACACTGTTAAGCGAGACATATTCTAGCAGTACACATTTTAAGTTGTCCCTGTATTCGCAATTGCTTTCCTGTCAGGTTTGTAAATCCATGGAATTTCAAGGAAGAAAGGGCAAGCTGACATGCACAAGGAAATGAGAATTCTGGTATGTCAGTGGATTGTTGGCAGACCTTCCATTTAAAGCACATGCTAAGCTCCCTTAGAGGCACAGGACTGCACTGGTGTTTTCCACTGGCCCACCATGACTATTTATTCATGAGCTCTTTGAGTCACATTTGAAGTTTTTTACGGAAAGGGTCATTAGGCATTGGAATACGCTGCCCAGGGAGGTGGTTGATTCGCCTTCCCTGGAGGTGTTTAAGGCACGAGTAGACATGGTCCTGAGGGACATGGTTTAGTGTTTTATGGGAATGGTTGGACTCAATGATCCAATGGGTCTCTTCCAACCCTGTGATTCTGTGATTCTGTGACCTGTTATCCCAGGCTGAAAGCCAGCTCAGGAAGGTGCGGAAACAGATACCCAGCTGGTTAAGCCCCATCCACAGGAGAGAGACCGCAAGAAGCAGTGCCAAACTTGACCCAGGATTCTCCAACACCAATGATCTTGCTACTGACTGCAATGACTTCTGCCCTAATGGTTTCCATTTTTCTGCAGACAGCGCCAAGAGTTTTACATCAACCCTGTTCTGAGCACCGAGGCAAGCTACCCTTGCCAATTCAGGGCTGGTCACAAGAAATACAGAGATCAAGGGGGAAGCCTGTGTCACCACCTACAGAGACGACAACCACTTTCCACCACCTCAAGGACCTTTTCTTCCAAAGATTCTTCCCAAACTCCAGTGACAGCAACAAGGCAGAGGTGAATGAATTCCACATCCTCTAACTTAGATCAAAGGAGACATCTGTCATCATCATGAAATGACTCTGCATCCCAAGTCACGCTTCTTTACCACCATCTACATCTTTGTCATCAGTCCCCAAATTCATGTGTACTTGTGGCCATGGCTTTTCTCCCAGGCTTCCCAGATCATCAAACAGCAGTTCATTCCTTCGGTTCCATATTTATCTCCCTAGCATTAAGGTAAACAGAGCACATCACACAGTTATAAGGGCCAGTCTTCCCCTTTTGGTACCTCATTTTAGTATCTCTCTCCTCAGTCTGCTGAAGGTGCAGTGGTGTCAGGAGCCACCACTCCATTTCTCCTACTGACTTCATATTCCCAGCAGGCAAGCAGGTTTCAACAGCAGCTGACGTGGTTACAGGGCATCAACTGACCTTACCAACACAATTCCTCATCCTACAGTGCCTCCTCTCCCTCCCACTTCTGATGGTCCCCTTTGGGAGGAATAAAGGAATAGGGTGGGACAGGACAGAGTAGGGCAGGACAGGATAGAGGCACGTTTGGAAATGTTTGATAACGAGTTTCATCCACATCTGGACAAGTATAAAATCAGAGGCACCCAGAAACAACCAGCAAAGCCATATGGAGACTGCTATTTCCATAAGGAGTCCAAGACCCCTCTCCTGGAACTGAAGCATGAAGTGCTGCTGTAAATTACCCAGCCTGAAGAAGCGAATGAACTACCAGCCTCCTGACAGTTATTCACTAAGACCAGTTATTCTAAGAAGTGTGGTTATTATACCTGAGGTGCTCCTGAAAGACTGACAAACTGCTTGCCTTGTGTAGAATCACTAGTAATAAAGAACCTAAGTCAAACACTGTAGCCATTAATAACTGTGATGCAACTAAAAATCCATATGAAGCTCAAGTTACCAGTCCAGATTATAATACCCAGGTCAGACTTCTAAGTCCAACAGTCAGCAAAGTGCCCAGAAGCTGCCCCCACCACATCCACCAAGCCTGTGATGACTGGCAAAAAAACACAGCATGTACTAAAAAGTAATAACCCACAGCAGAGACTTTCTCCTGTCCCACTGTCCCTGCCATGAAAATAAATCGTTTTATCCGATACAGGACAAGTACAACACTGCAACAATTCAGTGCAATTTTTAAAAACTGGAGCAAGGACAATCCAAACAACCCACACTTCTCACACTCAATTTGCCAACAGCACAATCCCAGACAGCAGCCCTTTCAGCTATTCCCACAATTTTATTCTCTAGAAAAACTATCTTTGAGAACTGACACACAGGACAAGGCAATTGAAGCTTTACTAGAGAAACAGCAAGACAAAACTCCATGAACAAAGTTGTCTCATAAAGCATATATAAATATGTCTTTAATAGAGGGCAGCCTTGAGTGGCTGCAGACCAAGTTCTCACACTGGCAGGAGTCGGGCAGTTCTGCAGAGGCTCTACACGCCACTACAAACAACCAGCAAGTGTCAAAACAGCAGGAAATCTTCCCAGCTGCCTTCCCTAGACAGGACATGGTCCCATGAGCAGTCCACATGCTGCATTCACTCCATTTCAGCCAGAACGCTGTCAGAGTAAGCTGACCTCTGTCGCAGGAGATCAGCTCCGTTCCCACTGAGCAGTCCGCAGGAGGAAAAGCATGTACCTTTGACAGCCACCTCAGAAACAGTTCAAATGCAGCAGACTAAAGACATAACCATTCTGAGCTGGGGTTACATGCTGGGGTGGTGACAGGGACAGACTTTGTTCCAGTCCCTAAACATCTTCACAGATGTTCAGCCACAAGTAAGCTTCCATGGCTGGCACTGAGGTTACATATCATCAAAGTAACTCTGGGTTCTGGGCAGCAAATGCTAGAGCACTGCAAGAATCATCTTCTCTTTCTTCTTCCTCTTCCTCCTCTTCTCCTCAAAACGGTCAGTAGCATCAGCAAAAAATGTCACTTCATCCTTGGCCTCAATCTCCCTTTTCAGGTACTGGAGCCCTGCCATGTTGAATCCCAGCACATCCTGTAGAGACAGAGCAGCACCACACTGTTGGGAACATCTGGAGCTTGTTTAGGGGACAGAGGGACCTGCACTGGCCACCCTCTACTAAGAAATAATGAAAGGAAGACAATCCACAGATTTAAGTAAAACAACATTATTAAAATGTAAACTTCATCCGATCAGGATAGCAGTCAGACCTGCCCTCTGTTCCCACATTTCTCTCAAGAGCAGTTATCGTCCACTGTCCTTTCTGAAAGACAAGTGGCTGGCAGACACCTGAAGTTGCCTCTGGGAAGATGCAGTGTCTGCAGTGACAGACTAGTAGCCCACAGAAAAGCCCAAGAGAAAAATTATTTACCTCCTATGTATTTAGAAACAAGCAAGCCAAAACCCAAATACATACACCAAGGGAAAGCAAGAGTAAATGAGGAAAGCAGCCCAAGCACAGGATCATCACTGGGTAGTATCATGAGGAAAAACACAAAGAAAAGACAGCCCGTTTGTGCAGGAGGAAAGTTAAATGGGCTCAGACACCCCAACTACCTTCCCCACTAGACATGTTAGTACATGCTCCCAGACACTGACCCATGCTGTTACTCCAGATCCTGGAAAAAGGTAGGGTGTAACACTCACCCGGGCCTCGCTGACTCTGGAGATGGTGGTTTTCTTCAGATCTTCTATCACTGTCACCAACATGTGGTTGCTTGTGATCTGCCCAAAATGTATCCTAGGAACAAAGCAGGCAGAGATGTATTGCAGCATTGTTCTCAAACACCAGAGAGCCCCTCTCCTGAGCTTCTGTACCTTCTGGACATAGAATTTTTCTTAAATTAGGCCTCCACAGACCAGCCTAATATCACAGAATGGTTTGGGGGGGAAGGGACCTTAAAGATCATCTAGTTCCAACTTCCCTGTCTCAGGCAGGGATACCTTCGACTGGATCAGGTTGCTTAAGGCCTCATACAACCAGGAAGGGGGCATCCACAACTTCCATGCAGAATCTGTGCCAGGGTCCACAGGCATGGGCAGATATATTTGGAAAAGCTATTTTCTGAAGGTTCTCTAACAAGCACTGGTTCAAGGGGAAGGTCTCTGTGGGCACAGGGTCTGTACCAGCCAACAGAGC